>SNQJ01S0010814.1:67117-81103 GCA_010110895.2 Picea sitchensis | reverse complement strand
TTCTCCTCCTAGCAGCTTGGTATTTAACATAGCTTTATAGCCATCTAGGGTTAGGGTTTTGACTTCCTCAACCCTCAATCAGTGATAAGGTTTGGACCTTCTAGAATATTCTTGAAAATCCACATGTAGCTAGCCTCACATGTTTGAGTAATGGGGATTGACGTGGCATCCACTTGTACCATGGTGGGCAACAAGGTAAGTCAATTTGTGGGAGGCATAAGTTTTGCACACAGGCTCTGATTGAGGCAATTCTTACAACGTTCGAAAGGTCTTGGTATGTAGGACATTTCCATGGGAGGTTTAAAGAGTTTTTGGACCAAAAAATGTCGGTTAATGCCTCAAAATAGTTGTGGAGGGTTTCAAACACAAATTTCCAAACTGGGACCTATTGCTAAAATGGCCCAGCAAGTCGATTCCTTCAATTTTTTCCACCTAGAAAGTACCAAGATAGATGACATGTTATATGATGATCCAATTTGGATAAGTCTATGCCTGGACAATTGGACAATGGAGTTATTTATAGGATTCTATGACTTGGTGGAGGAGGACTTGATTAGAATTATTGAAAAAGTTAGAGTGAGTGGTAAGGTTTTAGGGGCCTTCAATTCTACATTTTTAGCTTTGATTCCAAAAAAGGACAAGCCTTGGCCATTTAATGAGTTCATACTTATATCTTTGTGTTACCGTGTGTATAAACTCGTAGCTAAGATTTTTGTTGTAAAAGAAAATCATTTCTAGAAGTTATTTCTTGAGAACAATTTGATTTTATCGTGGGGAGACAAATTCATGAAGCATCATGGTAGCGTAAGAAGGTTTGCATACAATAAAAACTAACAAGGCTTTTGCTGTGGTTATGAAATTGGTCTTATCTAAGGTTTATGACATAACTAGTTGGCTATACTTTAGACTAATGCTTCTACATGTTGGTTTTAGCCTTATAGTGGTTAAATGGATAATGGGTTGTATAAAATATGTCTATTTTGTTGTATACAATGTCTACAAAGCTAACTTTGACATATAATCACGAGTCTATCTAGTGGTGGTGTTAGATATGGAAGATAAAAGCACCAAAAAAGACCAAAATATTTGTGTGGCTTGCATTAACAAGTAAAGCTTTGACATGGGAAATTTTGTAGAGGAGGAGTGAGTAGGGTCTAAGGATTTGTGTGCTATGTAGAATGGAGGTAGAGACTATATCCCATTTGTTAATTAATTGCCCATATGCACAACATATCTGGAAGGAGGTTGAACATATTACAAGGGTGACAAATGTGTGGATTGGTGAGATTGTGGAAGAATGTTTGAGGAAATGGTTTGTTAGAAATGAATCAAAAGAATTTAGATCTATTCCTTGTTTAGTTAGTTGGGGGATTTTACTAGCTAGAAATTCCCAAATATTTGATGAGAAATTTCTTCCATCCTTCAAGGTTTATGTTCAAGTGAGATCTATCATGCCATGTTGTAGAATGATTGATAATTAAGGAGGACTAGACACGTGGGTGAGTTGACAATTGACAAATCTCTAATTTGGGGCATATTTGATGGTGAAAAGCAGGGTCCTCAAGGTTTTAGTCGTGATGGTGGAATTTTTTATTGATTAAACTCCCACTGTGTAAAGTTCGGGGTAGGTTTGGGAGTGGGTTCTAGTAATTTTGAAGAGTTCATGGTTTTTAGATTCTTACTAAAATGTGCTCTAGAAAGATTGACAAATGTGTGGATTGGTGAGTTCATGGAGGAATGCTTGAGGAAATGGTATGTTAGAAATGAATCAAAAGAACTCATATCTATTCCGTTTTTAGTTAGTCGATGGATTTTACTAGCTAGAAATTCCCAAATATTTGATGAGAATTTTTTTCCATCCTTTAAGGTTTATGCTCAAGTGAGATCTATAATGCCATACTATAGAATGATTGTTAATTAAGGAGGAACCAGACACGTGGGTGAGTTGACAACTGGAAAATCTCTAACTTGGGGCATATTTGATGGTGCAAAGTAGGGTCCTTAAGGATTTAGTCGTGATGGTGGAATTTTTTTATTGATTAAACTCTCACCATGTAAAGTTCAAGGTAGGTTTGGGAGTGGGTTCCAATAATTTTGCAGAGTTCATGGCTTTGAGATTCTTACTAAAATGTGTTGTAGAAAGGGTGACAAATGTGTGGATTTGTGTGTTTGTGGAAGAATGTTCAAGGAAATGGTCTGTTAGAAATGAATCAAAAGAATTCAAATCTATTCCTTGTTTAGTTAGTTGGGGGATTTTGCTAGCTAGAAATTCCCAAATATTTGATGAGAATTTTCTTCCATCCTTTAAGGGTTATTCTCAAGTGAGATCTATCATGCCATACTATATAATGATTGTTAATTAAGGAGGACCCAAACACGTGGGTGAGTTGACAATTGAAAAATCTCTAACTTGGGACATATTTGATGGTGCAAAGTAAGATCCTCAATAATTTAGTTGTAATGATGGAATTTTTTATTGATTAAAGTCTCACCATGTAAAGTTCAAGGTATGTTTGGGAGTGGATTCCAATAATTTTGCAGAGTTCATGGCTTTGAGATTTTTACTAAAAAAATAATTCATGGCTTTGAGATTCTTACTAAAAATATGCTCTAGAAAAAAAAAATGTAACTCATCTTAAAATTTTTTGGAGATTCATCCTTGATAATCAATTGGATGAAAGGAATATCACAATTGCATAACTTTATCCTTGGGCCAATTGGTAATCATGTATAATGGATTACAAAATCCTTTGTGTTTATTTAATCAATTGGATGAAAGGAATATCACAATTGCATAACTTTATCCTTTGGCCAATTGGTAATCATCTATAATGGATTGCAAAATCCTTTCTGTTTATTTCTTCCACACTTGTTTAAAGGGATTTGAATAGGATAACTTATTCCATATCAAAAGAAGGCCAATTGTTGGTCGAAGGCACTGTGATCGTGGAGGAATTTAGGGAGGGAGCCTCTTCTCCTCTCTAATAATTTTTTGAAATGATATTTCTCTCGTAGGTTCTAGTTCTAAGTTTTTCTATAGTTTTTTGGACACAAGTTCATTCCATATGTTTTGTAGGCTATAATTTTTTTTTATGAGAGATATATTTTGAGGATGATACGTGGATAGTCTTTACTTTGAAGTACATAAAAGACCATTTGCGTCTATAAGCTAATATGAGGGTATGTATGTTGAATATCAATAATGAATCTCATGGTAGTTATAGTTGGGGATAAAAGATAAAGTTCTTTGTGTTGTTTTTTAAGTATTAAAAGTAGTGTTGTTTTTTTTTAGTATTAAAAGTAGTTGAAAAATGTAATTTCCATAATTTTTATTTGTTTTTTTTCTTTCTAAAAATTTAAAGTGAATTAAAAATTATATTTTTAAATTTTGTCTTTATAAATTAAATAAATATATGTTAATTTAAAAAAATTATGAAATCATTAAAACATTTTTTTTTTGTAAATATTTGAGTTAATTTATTAATAATATAGTAAAAGTACAATCAAGAGAACAGAGGTAAATTGAGAAAGGAATGTCGGAGAGAAAGACGTAGAGTTCTAAGTTTAGGCATGTTCGTACTAGGAAACCAGGCAATAAAAAATTAGGAAAAAAACAAGCATGTCCATGCAGGGAAACCATGCACATAAAACAACATCACATCTTGGCAGAGTGTAATTCAACATATTCAAAACTATAATTGAGTCAAACATAGGAAACCTGACAAAAGACAAGAACGAGAGAATTAAGGAGGAAGTTCGTCGGGGGGGGGGACTTCTTCAATCATTGGATAACCGACAAAGTCGTTATTGCCATCGCTGGAGGAGTTGGTGGAGATGGAGTTTGCCTCCCTGGCTGACAATCCTATGCACTTGAGGAAGGTGGATGGGGAAGGTAGGTCACTGCTATGGACTTTCTGCATGGGGGGAGAAATTTGGGCATCGCTCATTTGAGCTACCTTTTTTACCGATTGAGATTCTATTGTCTGCTTGCAGGTGATGTCTGAAGGCGTTGTCTGCTTGCAGGTGATGTCCAAGGGCATCGAGTTGTCATGGTGGTCATCCAAAGGCAGCGTGTGGGCACCAAGAGACTGAGGTGAGTCAGAGGGACTCATAATGAAGACATCGGGAGGACACGAGCCAACAAGTTCTTTATCGTCTAGTAGCTTCTGCAACGCCTCTGTGTGTGCCTAGTTGTCAGATGGCAGTTGGTCATCTCTTTCTCCCAATCGTCCAACAATTGTCTGATGGAGCGCGAGACAGAATGCCCATAACCTTCTTGACTGACGACGACTGGTTGAGAGTGTGAGTCTGTCGCTTGACCTCCTCGCCCCCCTCTTCCTAGGTGAGGAGTTGCATGCATTTGCCTAGGCATAGTGGGATTCTAATGCACTCTGTGTGTTGATGCAAAGCTGGAGCGAGGGAAAGAGAAGATTGGCAGAGAAAATCAATAGAAGGTTGTTGGGAGAGCTCCAAGTGTGTGAGTAAGGCCCGTCTAACAGGAGCAGGAGCCAAAGGCTGAGCATTATGAACGAGGAGAGGAGAGTTCTAGGGATTGTATGGGCGAAGTTATGGGCATTCAATGCTTGCATCATGTGCAGGTCGACTCGCGACGCCATATTATTGCGACTTAACTGGAACTAAAGAGGAGAGGCTCGCGGAATTAAAGTCCAAAGCCTCAAGTTGAGCCCATGATTAAATTACATGGAGAGTGTGTTGATGATTATAACAGTGTGAGACATCCTCCACGACACAGAACCAAGAGAGAGCCCCTGAGATGGGTGAGTGCTTCTTATCTGAGACATAACTGGAACGCAGTGATGGCCTCCTCCTTACAGAGAATTGAGAAGAACTCCAGATGATTCTCCTGTGTAACATAGTGAGAAAGAAGATCTATTGAGTTAGACGTACCTATGGTTGAGCAAAAGGTGAACATGTGAATTCCCATGAGTTGGGTGCATTGTTCTGAGACAAAGATGAAAACAATGTATTAGCCTCCTCTTAGCAAAGAGCTGAGATGGTGAACTCCATATGACTCTCCCGTGTAATGCAGTGGGAAAGAAGATCTGTTGAGTTGGACGTGCCTGTGGATGAGCATAGGTGAACGTGATCCTAGTGGTTGAGCACTAGTGAGTGTGGTTCTCCTGTGAGACGCAGTGAGATAGAGATATGGGCATCCCTATGGATATGCCCCTAGTGGCTGAGCACTAGTGGGTGTATGAGATCTCTTGCTATATTGTTCAAGAGTCGGACTTGCCTGTAACCCTAATTGTAATGTAAAGGGTACAGGTCGGCCCCACCTTAATGTAAAAGATAAATAATCTAGTAATTATTAATTATGTTGTGAGATAGTGAAGTCGGCCTTGTTGTGCCAATAGACACTTCCATTGACAGGTTCAGTCTAATATAAGTAAAGGTAAATTCCCCATCGAGGAATCATATCTTAAGTGTGAGTTTGGAAATTTCAGCAAATACATCTTCTTGGGAAAAGTGTGCACCTCTCTTGGGTGCTAGTCTTTTAGGGTTTGTAAGCACCCTTTTGTGTGCTAGGTTTTCTTGGTGGTGGAGGTATTTCTATTGAAGAATATAGCAAAGGATTGGTTGGGTTTTCTTCCCTTGTTGAGAAGGGTTTTCCAGGATACTTCTTGTGTACTTGTGCATGGTGTTTCTTCTTGTGATTTTGGTTGCTGCAACAAAATTGTTTATGGTTTAAGTAAAATGCTAAAAATGGAATGAACTTCATGCTTAAACCTTTCCTATTGAAAAATCAACATGGTATCAGAGCATAGGTCTTGAAGAACCCATTGCACAAACAATTTTCAACTATCTTCTCTCTCCTGCAAAAACCGTATGACCCTCCTAGGGTTTCCAGAAATTCTGTACAACCTACCTTTCTGAGAGGTTTCAACACTTGGCACTTGGATATTGGGGATAAAAAGAGCATATGTGTGTACGACCTCCTTCATTGCACCTCCAACAAGTCTCAAATTGCAATTTCGAGCATTTTGACTTTTTGGCCCTAGGGTTTCGCTAATTTCTGCAGAAAAATTCAGAATTAGGGTTTATGCAACTCTTTGAAGGAGCTATTCAGCTCACTAGTGCTATCCTATCTTTCAAAGGCTTATTGTTGGTAGTCATAAGTCCAACAAAACCTAAAAGTGCTAGCCTAGCCTAGCCGTTAGGTTTTCTAGCCTAGTTGACAAGGGTGTGTGAAGAATCCAAAATTAAAATGAACAAAATCATGATGGAAGACAAGCTTGATGGTTCAAGCAAACCCAATTCTAGGAAGACAAGACCTCATGGAGATGAAGACATCAACATCTCAACACTCTCAGGTATGGCCCCTACCAATTATAATACTTGGCTAATTGACAATGGTGCCTCCAGGCACATGACCGGTATTAGAGATCACCTAACAAATTTTGTTGAGAAAGAGACACATCTACATGCTGCCCTTGGAAATGATGTCAGATATAATGTGAGAGGGGTTGGAACTTATACCTTCCAACTAGATTAAGATTTGAAGCTTCAATTAAAATAAGTACTATATGCACCCATAATGAAGAGGAACCTTGTCTCCATTTCTGCCTTAGAAGACAAAGGCTAAAGGGTTACCTTCTCAGAAGGAAGAGTTCTTGCATGGCACAAAGACTCTCATATAAATTCTACCAAGGTAATCGGTGTCCAAGAAAACAACTTGTACAGATTAACCATCAAACCAGTCCAGGCCCTGCTACATGACATTATCAACTTGAGTGAGCTATGGCATAGAAGACTTGCTCACATTCATTATAGAGCTCTCCCAGCTCTAGGGAAAATGGTAACAGGTCTTCCAGAGATACAAATTCAGCATAAAGGTATTTGCAAAGGTTGTTCTCTTGGCAAAAATATTAAAGGATCCTTCTCAAGTAGTGACAATAGATCCAAGGAAATCTTGGACTTGATACATTTAGATGCATGTGGGCCAATGACTGTTGCATATCTGAATGGGTACTTGTACTATGTACTCTTCATATATGATCACTCCCGAAAAACTTGGATTTACTTCCTAAATAACAAGGATGGAGTCCTTGCAAAATTTCAAGAATTCAAAGCTCRGGTTGAGAACTTGACCGGAAGAAAGATCAAGGTATTAAGATCAGATAATGGAGGAGAATACACCTCCAAAGATTTCAATAAATTTTGTATTGAAGCAGGGATCAAGAGGGAGTTCACAGTTCCTTACAAACCTCAACAAAATGGGGTTGTAGAGAGGAAAAACAGAACTATCATTGAGGCAACCAAAGCAATGATACATGATCATAGTCTACCTATGACTCTATGGGTATAAGCATGTATGACAACATTATATGTTCAAAACAAAAGTCCTCATCAAATCTTGAAGAACATTACTCCAGAAGAAGCCTTCACCAAAGTGAAGCTTAAGATTCAACACTTCAAAATATTTGGGTGTCTAGTATATTTTCATGTACCCAAAGAGAAGAGATCCAAGCTAGAAGCATCAGGGAGAAAGGGCACATTTGTAGGATACAATGAATCCTCAAAGGCATATCGAATCTACATCCCTGGTCAAAGATAGATTGAAATAAGCAAAGATGTTACTTTTGAAGAAGAGATAACCTTCCAAAGATCGAAAGAATCTCAGATGGAAATCGACAGTGAGACAATGTCTTCTCCCCCTTCAACAGTTCATAGGGAGACATACATTATTCTAGATGATCAAATTTCTCCAGTTGTTCCAACCGATCCAGTTGCTCCAAGTGACATGCCGAGAGATATTACAATTGGACATAAAAGGCATGCTTGGGCCCGACACACTCTACAGGAAGCAGAGGGACATAAAGCCCCTCAAGGAACAACCAGATAGAGCAAGAGACCAAAGAGATTCTCAAGCTACCTTTCAACCATGACCCACATCATTGACTCATAGCCATCTTGTCATGGAGAAGCTTCAGGTGAACAAGTATGGCAAGATGCCATGTTAGAAGAATATCAATCTATATTGAAAAATGATGTATGGGATATTGTTCCAAGACTAGAGGGAAAGTCTGTAGTGACTTCTAGATGGATTTATAAAATCAAGCATGCAGCCAATGGAAGCATCGAGAAATACAAAGTGAGATTTGTATCCAGAGGGTTCTCACAAGTAGAGGGAGTTGACTATGACGAGACTTTTGCTCCAGTAGCCCTATACACTTCCATTCGTTCTATCATTGCACTAGCTATTTCCATGGGTTGGAAGCTACACCAGATGGATGTAAAGACATCCTTTCTTAATGGTGAAATTGAGAAAGAAGTTTATATCGAGTAGCCAGAAGGATTCATTATACACAACGAAAGATCTCATGTGTGCACATTGAAGAAACACCTATATGGTCTAAAGCAAGCACCACATGCTTGGTACGAGAAAATGGATGGATTTCTGATGAGTTTGGGCTTCAGCAAAAGTGCTGCTGATCCAAACCTATATTATCACATTGATGGCAATGAGTGTTTGATCTTGGTCCTATATGTGGACGACCTTTTCCTCACCTGTTCAGAGAGACTCATTGTTGAATGCAAACGAGCATTGACTGCTAAATTTGAAATGAAGGATTTAGTCTTGATGCACTACTTCCTAGGACTAGAAGTATGACAGAGGACATATGAGATTTGCCTGAGTCAAGGAAAATATACCGTGGAGATATTGAAAAAGTTCGGTATGACAGAATGCAAATTCATGACCACACCAATGGTGATGGATTTGAAGAAGATGTGTGATATTGATTCAAGAGAGATTGATCCACACTTATACATACAATTGATTGGATCACTGATGTATCTAGTTAACACCAGACTAGATATATGCTATGCAGTAAATGTGCTTAGCCAGTTTATGAGCCAGCCGAGACAGACACACTGGATAGTAGCAAAACATGTATTGAGATACCTACGAGGCACAATTGATTATGACCTAAGATATGCCTCCAATGTAGACTTGAGCCTGCAGGGATATGCCGCTGCAGATTGGGCAGGGAGCACAATGGACAAGAAAAGCACCTCTGGTTGTTGCTTCACTTTAGGGTCTGCCATGGTTTCTTGGTGTAGCAGAAAAACGAGCTCTGTGGCATTGAGTACCATAGAGGCATAGTACATTACATTGAGTGTAGCAGTCCGCGAAGCAGTGTGGCTTCACAAACTTCTGATTGACTTGTTCGATCATGAGATGGATCCTACTACTATTCATTGTGATAACCAAAGCTGTGTGAAGCTCTCCGAGAACCCTGTGTTTCATAACAGATTGAAACACATCGAGCTAAAATATCACTATATCAGAGACATGGTGTAGAGGAAGACAATACACGTGCAGTATCTTCCTACTCATGAGCATATCGTAGATATCTTCACCAAACCGCTTGCCAAGACAAAGTTTGAGTATTTTCGTGAGAGACTTGGCCTGGTGGAGAATGTCTCCCTCGCTGAGAGGGAGTGTTGATGATTACAACTGCGTGAGACATCCTCCATGACACATACATGAGAGAGAGCCCCTGAGATGGGTGTGTGGTTCCTATCTGAGACAGAACTGGAACGTAGTGATGGCCTCCTCTTTACAAAGAGTTGAGAAGAACTCTAGATGATTCTCCTGTGTAATGCAGTGAGAAAGAAGATTTGTTGAGTTAGACGTACCTGTGGCTGAGCACAAGGTGAACATGTGAATTCCCATGAACTGGGTGCATCGTTATGAGATAGAGATGAAAACGATGTATTAGCCTCCTTTGAGCAGAGAGTTGAGATGATGAACTCCAGATGACCCTCCTGTGTAATGCAGTGGGAAAGAAAATCTACTGAGTTGGACGTGCCTGTGGATGAGCACAGGTGAACGTGATCCTAGTGGCTGAGCACTAGTGAGTGTGGTTCTCCTATGAGACGCAGTGAGATAGAGATATGGACATCCCTATGGATGTGCCCCTAGTGGGTGTATGAGATCCCTTGCTATATTGTTCAAGAGTTAGACTTACCTGTAACCCTAATTGTAATGTAAAGGGTGCAGGTCGACCCCACCTTAATGTAAAAGATAATTAATCTGGTAATTATTAATTATACTGTGAGATAGTGAGGTCGACCCTATTGTGCCAATAGACACTTATGTTGACATGTTCAGTCTAATATAAGTAAAGGTAAATTCCCCATTGAGGAATCATATCTTAAGTGTGAGTTTGGAAATTTCAGCAAGTACATCTTCTTGGGAAAAGTGCGCACCTCTCTTGGGCGTTAGTCTTCTAGGGTTTGTAAGCACCCTTTTGTGTGCTAGGTTTTCTTGGTGGTGGAGGTCTTTCTCTTGAAGAACATAACAAATGATTGACTGGGTTTTCTTCCCTTGTTGAGAAGGGTTTCCTAGGATACTTCTTGTGTACTTGTGCATGGTGTTTCTTCTTGTGATATTGGTTGCTGCAACAAAATTGTTTATGGTTTAAGTAAAATGCTAAAAATGGAATGAACTTCATGCTTAAACCTTGCCTATTGAAAAATCAACAGAGTGGAGGGGGCGAGAGCCATGTGTTCCTCGAGGCATGTGCTGGAGGTGACACTGATGGGATCGAGGTGGACTGCACTATCATCCGCATATGGGGGAAACCAATAAAACATTAAACACAAATGTAATATAATATTAAGATAAATATAAAGATTAAAAAATTATTAAAATTTATAGGTTAAAATTTTGAGTTTTGATAGAAAAAATATATGTTAGGTTAAAAAGAATTATGAAACCACTAATCACAAACGGAATGTAAAATGTTACTTTAGAAAACCTTTAAAAACTACAAGGCGCATAACCTCGTTCACACACACATTCACCTAGAGGATCACAATCTAGCTCCTCCCAACTAGCCTCAAATTCGAACAAAATTCACGTATAGGGAAGAGGGAATCTTAAACCCTAAAAACCCCATACATCTACGAGATACCTTTATCCACATGTAATGACAAAAGATATTTTGGGGCATGCACGAAGCAGAAGCAGGATAGCAAGCGAGGGCGCGGTTTTAACAGAACCCTGGAGAACAGGGGAAGACCAAACTTGATCTCGACAGCAGCACAGAGCATGGGAAGGAAAGGCTGCTTCATTTTGCCATAACAGTATTCAACTTATAGTTTATTATCGCACCTCAGAAAGCTCGCACTAAAATGGTAAGATGTGTTGCTTGAACTCAGAACCACTGCTTTAATGGAGGCGAACACGATAACTAGTTTATAGCATGCAACTTGTTGGATTTTTAACCATTGTGTTGCTTTATATAGCTCAGAACATTAATTATTACACTGTGCAGTGTACTACTCCTGGTAAATGTTCAAAAGTTAGCTAAGCTGTTTAGCATTTCTGTGTATGAAACTTCACACAAGGCAGCTAACAGACCGTTCACCTGGAACCCTTTATTTTGGCTTAAAAACAGAGGTTCTATTATATTTACGGCAAGATGTTACACATGTAACAAAAATTCAGGGCAGAATGATGAATGTTCTGTAACCTGACAAGCTTGGAAGCATTCATAGGCATAGATGCTAGCTACCAAGACATGATGTGCCTGGCCTTTCGGCCCATGTTAAACTTAGAACATGACATACTGCTTAAAATATGCTATACTTCAAAACCGATAGAGACGACAAGCTACTGAAGGACCAATGAAAGCTGCAGATAATATGTAAGATAAAGATAATTTTATCAAGGTCCAATGGATGAGCACAAAAGTAGGTCAGTGGGACTAAAAGAATGTAATCAGTGTATTGCACAGTGGGAGTGCAGAAGCAGCTCCTATAGCTACGCTAACAGCAACAAGAAAAAATGTAGTGGGATAAACCTAGTGGGTTTCCTGAGATAATATGTAAGATAAAGATAATCTTATTAATGTCCAATGGATGATCACAAAAGTAGGTCAGTGGGACTAAAAGAATGTAATCAGTGTATTGCATAGTGGGAGTGCAGAAGCAGCTCCTAGTCGGTTTCCTGAGACTGCTCTTCATCGATGTCTTGTATTCTAGACGTCTGTTGAAGTTAAGGCACCGACAGTACTTTGCTCTCAAGATTTCCACTCCATCTTGAAAGACCCCGCTCTCGGTAGCGGGCATCTTGCCATCTAGTCTGTAAGTATTTGACTGATGGTACTCATCTCACTCTGGATTAGAGTCAGCGTATGCTCATGGTTTTTCTCCATTTGTGCCAATTAGCTCTAGAAATGAGCTAATGCTCCGATGGTCTATTGCCTTAGCTATGCTGCACTCATCGAGGTGTTTCTCTTTGCTCTTGGATGGCGAGTTCCCAGAGAAGTTTTTATAGGGGACTCCCCACTTTATGCTGCATTTCCAGCAATAATGCTCTGTAGACATATTCTAAATGTGGAGGCCATCTGTTGTCTGTTGTCCATGTCATCCCTCTCTTGTGAAGACAGCATCAGTGGTGCCCCTGAGGACATTTGCATTACGTGCTACCTGGCCTGTTTCTCCCACGACGACTTTGTACCCATGGGAGTTGCTCAAGCGAGTGTTCCATTGGGCATAGGGAGAGAGACTAAATAAAAAATGCAGGAATCTTTGCTAGAATAAGTTATAGAGCTGAAAACCAGAGGCAAGACGGAGGGAAAGGGTGGGATTGATAATTGACTACTGCAAAGAAGCAAGGGAATTGCATTATGAGGATGCCAACGCTTTGCAGGTCACTTGGTCACCCTAGTGTAATATGTGTACACGTACCCAACCCCTGGGTACATGTTTTGGACGGGGACTCCATACTAGGGACATCGAGTATATAGCCCATAAGAATCCATTATATCGGGTACTTTGGGGTATGCTAGTGGGTACGTCAAAGTACCCAAAATTTGCGTCCCTTGCTTTTGGGTATGCGTAGAGGTACCTTGTGCCCTCGAGGGATGTGCAGAAGTACCCACCCATGGCACCCTTTTAAGAGGATTAAAAATAAAAAATCTCTAAAACCTAACTACTAGTTTTACACTTTTTTTTACTTTGCCCCACCAACCCTCCATATAAGCCTTAAATAAGCACAAAAATAATCACAATGATCATTTTGCTAGTGTTGGGTTGTCATTTTGTTGTTGTCGAGTAGTTGTTTGGTGTTGGACAATGGTTTGGTAGCTGAAAACTCATAACAAAAGTGGATTTTCAATGTGTTTCCTTTGGTTTTGACATTACACAATGATTGGTATGTATCATCATTCATGTATGTATTATTAATAATTTTTAAAACTTAAACATTAATATATTTTTAATATTTATTTACTTAGGGCATGGTCGCCCATTTTATACCCCTGATGTACCTTCTTGTCCCATGTTTTTTTTTGGGTGAGGTCTCTAGACATATTGGGTCCCTATTTATTCACATCTCCACACATCAAAAACTTGGTGTAACATAGGGGGGCGCTTGAGGTTTGTTGCAAGATTTGCCACAAATGAGCTTTGATTGTGAAGGATCACTATAGGTAATGTGGCAACTCATGTTCAATAAGCTTGATAGATGTGAAATAAAAATGTGTGAGGGTGAAACATTAAGGGCTTTGAAAAAATATAACCTTTTGAATATAGTTAGCTAACTAGGCAATGGGAGCCATCATATCCACTTTGGCTTTGATACGAGGAGAGCCTATATCTTTTTTGAAGGTCCTTAACCTAGCTGAAATTTGGATTGCTAGCTCTGATTTGAATAATCTGATTCCCACTAAATGAAGTGATGTATCTTTGCCATTAAATGCATCTCTACATCACGTCTTCCACAAAAAGGATATGCTAATTAATCTTATGTTATCCCATATGCTTCTACTTGCTTCCTTGATTGATGGGACTCTACAATGGTCCATCATGCAACATTATGACATTGCTTTCCTACACCTTCATCGATGAGGAAGACATCTCCAAGATGTTGTACTCAAATAAGTAGAAATATTTCATTGATCGATACTAGAAGAATGATGATACGAAAATGTGGAGGAAACCTCTTTTAAT
>SNQJ01S0010814.1:52343-67030 GCA_010110895.2 Picea sitchensis | reverse complement strand
ATTGCCCCTAATCTAGTCACTTAATGATCCAAACATTAGTTTAATGAGCTTATGAACAAAATAACTCATGCACAAAATAAGCTCAGTCTAGACTCTAGGTACACAACACGCCATCCACCTTAATCAAGATATGTTTCAAAGCTATCTCTAAACTTATTCGTAATAACTTATTAATCACTTATTTATAAGTGGGTTTGATTAGACAAAAATGACCTTTGCTAATGTATTGGGCCATTAATAACTTATGGAACCCAATAAATAACAAATACAATGAGTACATGCATTGTGTCTACAAGTGTTCTAATCATTGGTTGTGTCCGGGACACAACATGCCCTTCCTTCATATTATGCTTTTATCATAAGGCCCAAGGAAGAGCTAGGTAGAACTACACATGGGACCTCAAGTCATACTTCTATAGCCATACATCTGGGATAAAGTTATATACTACATAGTGGCTTGAAATTCAAGATTGAGTTGAAGTTCGAGTTGGCTTCGATGTTTGAACATTCTCCAAAATTTGGAAGAGGCTTGATGAGCCTTGTTCTGAAATGGCTTGAAGTTTAGAAATTGCCCGATGGGCATTGTTTCAGAATGGCCAATGGAGTTAAGTTTGAAGTATGGTTTGTTGACAAAGTTTTAGAAGTGGTCGAAGTTTGAAATATACTTGAAACTTCAAATAAGCCCAAGTTTGAAATAGGCCTAAGTTTCATAAGCAGTCGAAGGTTGAAATAAGCATGGAATTGGAAAAGTGCCCGAAGTTTGAAATAGGCCCAAAATTTGAATTTGAAAGTGCTTGAAGTTTCATAAGGGGTTTGAGTTCGAAAATGCTTTGATATTTGAAATAGGCCTAAAGGCTAAAGTTCTAAATGGGATCGAACTCTGAAATTTCAAGGTAGACTGCTTGGTGTTAGTTTGAAATCACTTCGAAGTTTAGAAGTGGCTCGATGGGCTAAAATTTTGAAGTGGTCCAATGGGATAAAATTTTGAAGCGACCTTATGGTTGATGTTCGAAAGTGGCTCGATGGGCCAAAGTTTTGAAATTGCCCGATATTTGAAAGGGGACCGATAGGTCGATGAAAGGAATTAGGCCAAAGTTCGAAAGCACCTTGATGTTCAGAGTTTCGGAGAGGAGGGAAGACACTTAAAGGCAAAATAGATCGTGATAGTTTGAAGTACTTGGAACAACAATTATCTTCAAAATAACAACAAAAATGGGTTACAAAGATTCTAGATGACGACTTTGAAATTATATACAAAAAAGGAAAACATAATATGGTGGCAGGTGCACTTACAAGGAAAGAAGAAGACACAAATGGTTTACTGTGTGCCATTTGTTGTTGATTGCAGCTTCATGAGACATCCTCCAGATCTTTCTCCTCTGGACTGAGTTGAGACATCTGTGTGAGGAAGCCTAAGTGTTGGGTGTGCCCATGTGATGGGTGTGCATCAGACTCTGGACTGAGTTGTTATGATGTGTGGTCTCTTGCTTTGTACTTTTCTGGACTAAGTTGAGTCAGCTTGAGATGGTCTCCTGCCTTGTACTCCTGTGGACTTAGTTGAGTCGGCTTGAGATGGTACTCCAGATGATACTCCTGTGGGGACTCAGTTGAGTGATATGTTGAGTAGGACGTCCCTGTGGTTGAGCACAGGTGGACGTGTCCTTAGTGGCTGAGCACTAGTGGACGTGTGAGATCCTTGTTATATTGTTTGAGAGTAAGATTTACTTGTAACCCTAATTTGTGATGTAAAGGGTACAAGTCAGCCCCACCATATGTGAAAGATGATTAATATTTGTGAAAGATGATTAATATTTGAGTAATGATTAATTATATTATTGAGTTATTGAGGTCGGCCCTATTGTGCCAATAGACACCTTTTGATGTGTCAAGTCTTGTATAAATAAAGGTGAATCCCCATTGAGGATCACACACTCTCACTTGTCATTTGGAAATTTTAGCAAGTGCATGTATGACTGAAGTGCGCACCTCTCTTGGGCGCTAGGTTCTAGGTTTTGGTAAGCACCCTCTTGTGCACTAGGTCTATGGTGTTGGGGGATCTTCTCTTAAGAATATAGCAAAGGATTGCTGGGTTTTTCCCCTTGTTTGAGAAGGGTTTTCCCAGGATACTTCTTGTGTTCTTGTGCATGGTTATTCTTCTTGTGATCTTGGTTATTGCAACACTTGTATGTATGGTATAGCTGCATTGTTTATAGTTCAAGTACATGCTAAATGAAATAAACTACATGCCCTTGAGCTAAGCATAGAGAAAATTCAACACCATTTTCATTTCGCAATCTGATTGGGTGGAAGAAGCAAGGATAGAATGGAAGCAAGATCATTCAACAACTACAAGATGACCCAATTGCATTGGATAAATTTGTGGAAGAATGATTTACTGTGGTATCAAGGTCACCTATATTTAAGTAAGAATTCCTAACTCAAACAGAAAGAATTCGTAACTCAAACAGAAGGTCCTTTTGGAATTGCACACTTCTTTTATAGGAGGACATTCAAGGTTTTTGAAAACTTACCACAGGATCAAGACAATTTTTTTCTTGGAAGGTCTTAAAATTGATTTTCAAAAGTTTGTGGCTGAACGTGTGGTTTGTTGACAGAATAAGGGAGAGACAATCAAGATCCCAGGTCTCCTACAACCATTAGCTATAAGAAGTCAATGTTGGGAAGAGGTTTCTTAGGTAAGGGCACCATTTGTCAAATGCATGTAATATGTCCAACATCTCTTTTTCATAGAAGGGTTTGAGTAAGTTCTTTCCTTTAAGCTAGCTACTTTCAAAGGCAAGGGGCTTTCTTTCATGCATTAAATTGCACCAATGCCATGTCCCGATGCATTGCACTCCATAATAAACGTTTTTATGAAGTTAGGCATGGCCAAGTCAAGAGTTGTACACACAACCTCCTTAAGTTTTTCAAAAGATTTGGTTGCTTCTTGAGTCCAAGAAAATGCCTCCTTTTTTAATAATGTTGTTAAAGGTTTTTCTATTCGACCATAATTCTTGACAAACTTGCAGTAATAACATGTCAATCCTCTACGATTCTTCAAGGTTTTGGGAATTGGCCATTCCATCATAGTGATAATTTTGTTAGGGTCCACTTTGACACCTTCTTGAGATACAATATGACCCAAATATTCCACTTCTTGAACCCCAAAGCCACACTTGGAAGGCTTTGCATATAGTTGTTGCTCTTCCAATAGTTTTAAGACCATGTCAACATGTTGTACATGCTCTTCCCAAGATTTGATGTAGATTAGTATATCATAAAAAAATACTAACACAAACTCTCAGAGGAAGGGTTTAAAAATAGAATTCATCAAGCTTTGAAATGTTGAAGGTGCATTAGTAAGGCCAAATGACATCACCAAAAACTCATAATGACCTTCATGTGTTCTAAATGCTATTTTGGAGATGTCTTCTTGCCTTATTTTGATTTGATGATATCCAGAACGAAGATCCAACTCAGTAAATAAAATTTCTCCTTGTAATTCATCTAATAATTCATCAATGACAGGAATAGGAAACTTATCTTTGATGGTCATTTTGTTGAGCTGTCTATAATTTGAACACAAATGCCATGAACCTTCCTTTTTTTAACCATCACCATTGGTGAAGAAAAAACACTTTGGCTAGGTTGAACGATGCCAACCTCTAACATTTCTTGAATCATACACTCAATCTCACTCTTTTGTGCACATGGTACTTGTAAGGCCTAATGTTAGGTGGTACACTTCTCGGTTGCAAATGAATAGCATGGTCATGATCTAGAGTAGGTGGAAGACCCTTAACATCTCTTCAAATACCTTGGAATGATCGTTGATAACTTTTTGGAGATCCACTAGAGCAGAGGGTCTGGATGTTTGAACATCCAATGAGCACAATTGTGCAATTACACCACAGTGTCCCTTTTTGAGTAATTTTCTCATGCTGTTAGAGCTTCACTTTAGAGGGTTTTTATTAGATACCTTTGAGTTCAATTTCCTTGCCTTCTGAGGTAAATCTCATGAAAATTTCTTGAAAATTAAAAGCCAATGTTTCAAATGATTGTAACCATTAGACCCCTAAATTCTAATAGAACATCAACACCACCCATTTGGACTGCAATCATGGGACTATCCAATAAATACACCCCCATAGCGAGCTTAATACTATGACACTTCCTTGAGCAATTTATGGTACTTCCATCTGCAATCATTCCTTGATACTCTGGTGCTGGATATATAAAACAATTGAGAAGTTTTGCTAATTTGAAATTAATGAAGTTATGGGTACTACCAGAATCAATCAATGTTGTCACCTTTTTCTTTTTGGTACATCCTTCTAACTTGAATGTTTGTAGAGTATCGATGCATGCCAATGCATACCAAGATATGGTTGGAGTAGTCTCTTTTAGTTCTAGATCTTGTGATGGTACCGATTGTTGATCTTCTTCCTCTTCACAATCTATGTATAATAATTTATTCTTACTGCATTTATGCCCCTTACTATACTTTCTGTCACAATTGAAACTTAGTCCCTTTGCTCTTCTTTCATCCATTTGTTGAGGTGTCAACCTTGTAGGGTGAGTGAGGTTAGGAGAGGGAACATGATGCTCTCTATAGTTGTTAGTGGTTGCTCTTCTAGTAGCGATATTTTTACTTTCAACTTTCTTGGCCACACTGAAAACATGCTTTAGGGATTTAAGTTCGAAGAGATGCACCTCATGTTGAATGCTCTCCTTTAAAATGCCCATAAAGAGATCTAAACAAATTATCCTTTGGAATGTTCTTTATCACAAGACTTAGTTTTTGTAATCGCTGAATGTGCTCTGTAATTGGACGTCTTTTCTAGAGATTTATCAATTGACTAAAGAATGTATTTCTCTTAATATCTCCATAATGTGCTATTAATTTATCCATAAAAATGGACCAAGAGACAGTAGAATCCCTTTTCATTCACAAAGCCATTGGTACCAAATAAATTGATCAAGTTCTAAATACAAGGATGGAAGAGTTACCTTTTGTAAGGTTGGCACTTAGTGTAGATCAAATAATTGCTCCATCTGGAATATCCATGTTATAGGATCTTTACCATCAGATTTCTTTGTATCAATCTTGGGAATTAAGTAGTTCTTTGGTGTCAAGTTGAACCCCCAATGATGCGGATCTTGGAGTGATGAATAATTATGATTTTGGGACTTAGTCTTTATGTTCTCCACATTTTCACGATTTCCTTGCTCCTGATATCTCCTTTATGGAATTTCTCATCTAAGGTATGTAAGATCATGGATGACTTGGAATTGTGTAATTGTTCCATCTTTTCATTTATCTTATTTTCCATCCGTTGTAGTTGTCTTTGTGTGTTTATCAAATCATTCTTTGTTATTGATCTATCCCTCAATTTGTTAAATGTTTTCTCCAATTCATATAGTTGGTTATGTATCTCTTCACTTTCTTCCTAAGTCACGGTTGAGCTCTTTGGAGGTTTAATTGGAGTAGAAATTTTTGGAACACCCTTTGCCACGTGGGATAACAATAATATTTATCTATGCTTCTTCTATATTCTAACTTTACCACACTTTTAAATCACTTGAAGCAGATCTTCCAATCAAATTTATGTCAATTGTAAGTTACATACCTTTAAAACCCTGATTTGGACACTGTTATGAGGCTGACCTTGCACTTGATATAAATATGAAATTTCTGCACCTTTGATTTTGAAATTCTGGTTTGTGGTAGCCTGATATGTTTTCTCTGCAATGCCACAAGTTTGATTGGATTTTGATGTGCCAAGGAAAAGTTATGGTAACTTCCCCAAAATTTGCTAATTTTTTCATTTTCAGGATAGTAAACTTGTATGGACTACCACTTACTCAATTTTTCATATCAACTTCGGAAATTTTAACTTGAAATTCTATGGTTTGTACCTTACACAATAAAACTGGTGGGACTCAATTTGGATCTTTACAGAAGAAGATATGACTGTTTTACCCAGAACCCCTGTTTGAGACTAGTTTTAGGGCTAGTAAAAAACCCTAATTTCCGCATCCTGTAACTTGAAAATTATAGTGAATCAGAATCTCAAATTTTTACCATAGTTCTGCAATATGTCTCTTCAAACTTTTGAAAATTTCAGTCTGAGATTTCATCGGAAAAAAATTATAGCGAAAATGCCAAGATGACTAGTTTGAGACTAATTTCAAGACTAGTCAAAAACCCTAACTTCCACACGCTATATCTCAGAAAGTATAGTGAACCAAAACCTGGAATTTTTACCACAAGTACTTCGCTAAATCTCCTTAGGATTCTGAAAATTTCAGTCTGAAACTTCACTTAAAATAATTTAGTGAAAATTCTGAGATGGCTTGTTTGAGACTAATTTAAGGATTAGTAAAAAACCCTAACTTTCATAGGCTACATCTTAGAAAGTATAGCAAACCAAAAAATGAAATTTTTATCACAAGTATTCCCCATGTCTCCTCATGTTCTTGAAAATTTCCCAGTCTGAAACTTCACCGAAAAAAATTACAGCGAATATGCCAAGATGACTCGTTTGAAGGAGCAAAACCCTAGGATCGTATGCTCTGAAACCAAATGTTAGGCAACAAACACCCAAATAGCCTGAAAATAGAAAGAGAAGTAACTCCTCTCCTTGAGAATTAAATATAAGAATGAAAGATGCCTCTTCGAGGGGCAACCTCCTTTTACAATAGAACAAATGTACAAGATGTGATGATTCTGAAATTAGGTGTCCTCGGTATATATAGGAGACAAAGGATACAATTACAATTAAAGGGTCTAGTTGACAACACTTATATAACAATAGAAATGTAATAACTCAATATCTAGGGCTTTATCTAGGGATTAACACGGGGCTTTGTCTAGGGCTTAACAATTGACCCTAGACCTAAGCATAAACACAGAAACATCAAGCTGTCAAGGAGCCTAGCATTATGCTACAGTTCGTCATGATTGTCTAGGGTTGGGCCCCAACCAGTGTCAGCGACTTTAAGCTCCACAATGTTCGATTTCTTGTTGCCATTGCTAAGTTTAGAGTCTCCGAAATAGCAAGAGCCAGGGTCAAGAATTTATCATTTTGTAGAACTGGTAGTGGAGGTCAGTCGTACCTCTTTGACAACACAATCGACTTGTGATGTGGCCTACCCTCCTCCTCCAACTCCCTTTGACAACACGACCAACCTGTGATGTGGACTACCTTTTGCCCTTTGAAACTGCTTGGATCATGTTGATTGAGTTGGGGAAGCACCTGGTTGCTCCTTTCTCATGTTTCAGGAAGCCCTGCCCTGAAAGTCAAGTAACCGTTGCAAGTGGCCCATTTCCACTTGGATTTTTTGTATTTGTACTATAATATGCAAGGACAAACTTGCATAGATTAAAGAGCTGTCAATCCACAAGAAAGCTCGAGAAAGCTCCTTATTAACTAAATTATAAAGCATCATTTTGCCTTTTCTATGAGAAAAAGGGTTTTCAACACAAACAAGATGCCAAGCAGTTTGAACCTATATCGCCCAAGGGAGACTATCTCCCAGGAGTGCAGCTCTCTAGGAAATGGTTAAAGGGAGAAGTGGACTGCATAGTGGCTCATTCCATCGCCAGGCAGACTTAGCAAGTGGACAAAACCAGAAAATGTGTTTTAGGCTTTAGCATTTCCGCAGGCCCACACTGAGGACATTGTGGATTTTGATACTATTTCTTAATTTTGAACATTATAAAGATTTTCTTTTCAAGGAAAATCTCACAGTGAAACTTCGAGGCACTTCCGCACATTCGTGGATGGCATCCAGTGCAAATCCATCAGCACTGATTATGGTGCCTGACCCAGCAGGGACATTGAGTGAGGCATGCAAGAAAGACAGCCAACTTGGGGAATCAACCCTTTCGACCTCCTACATGAAAATCAAAGCACTCGAACACTAGAGCTAACCCACCAGGCTATTATAAAGGATATTATGATCATATTAATCCCTAATATAAAGTTTTCCTTCTTTGGTGAACATTTTTACAAGGTTAGCTAATTTTTTTTCTAAATCTTTTATCTATATTTTGCCATATGTTTTCATACATGCTGTACCTTTTTAGTATATTGTATTTTTTCTGGATGTTGGGGTCCATGTATATGTTTTTAAAATGTACTGCAACTTTGCTTGGATCTTGTACAGGCTCTTTATTTGCTGTTTGAATTTGCATCTGGGTATGGATTATTTGAGGCCCATGGATTAGACGAAATTGGCCAGAGTATAGAAGCTGTTCAGAACTCTGTCATTGATCTTAATCGTTTTGGAAAGGTTGTGAAGTTTGTTGCAATTCAACCATTTAGTTCTGCATCAGATGCTCTACAACAGTGCAATGCCGTGTCTGAAGGTTTATGATCTTTTTTCCCTTCCATTTTCAAAGTCCCTTTTTCGTAACTATCTGCTTTTCAATTTTTTTAAGAAACGTGAGGCAACTTTTTGAAAACGCTTTTCTTTGTTTGAGTTGCAGGACTGTTGACAGATGAGTTGAGAAATTTTTTAGAGCTAAACTTGCCAAAAGTTAAGGAGGGAAAGAAGCCAAAATTCAGCCTGGGAATATCAGAACCGAAGCTAGGCTCTCAAATTTCTGAAGTTCTGAGAATTCCTTGCCAGAGCAATGATTTTGTTTTGGAGCTTCTTCGTGGAGTCCGCTTTCATATTCACACATTCATTAAGAATCTCAAGGTTTGTATTAGATGTCATGCCCTATGATATATTTAGATTTGTATGCTTTTTCTAAAGGACCAGTATGCTGTCTCTGTCAGGAAGCGGATTTGGAGAAGGCCCAATTAGGTCTTGGGCATAGTTATAGCAGAGCCAAAGTGAAGTTTAATGTCAATAGAGTGGATAACATGATTATACAAGCAATTAGTCTTCTTGATACCTTGGACAAAGACATAAATACCTTCTGCATGAGAGTAAGGTATTGCCGGTTTCATTGTGATTTTTTCCTATTCAAGTTAATCCTGTACATAGAGGGGCTTAAATATCAATCTATTGCCCTTGATTGTGTCTAAAAGGTTGCAGTTTTTATTAACTTGCAAGCGTGATTTCTTTTTGCATGGCTTAAATCATTTCACTCACATTACTAAAGTGTCCTACTTCCTTGGGTGGAACTACCGAACTATAGTTAATCAAGGTCATATCCAATCCTCTAGTTCAATTGGTAATTTTGCATGTAATAAAAAATTAAATGTGGTAGCTATCCACCTCAGGGAGGGTATGCTACTAGAACACTTAGCAATGTTTCTAGTGCCTCGGTAGGCCAAATGCAATGCTGGTTACCTTGTAAAGTATTAAGCTATGGTAGGCCAAATGCAATGCTGGTTACCTTGTAAAGTCAGCTTAGAATTCAGCTTGGAAGTTGGAACAAGAGGTGTTTTAAGTGAATATTCTGACTCATGGACAATCTAGCTTTTAATAACCATTTCAGTTCGGCTCTTCTTATGATAATAAGAGAAACAAACATAAGGTTGAAGTCAGTTGTAATTAGTTTTCTGAAGAAGCAGCTAAAAAACAAAATTACTATGAGAGCTTGACTTAAATCTGTAACAACTAAAAACTAAATCAGAGGTAGTAAGATAGCGACTTTTTTTTTGTCAGATAGCAATTTTAAGTAGTTAGGCATATCATGGACAACCAAGGGGAAATTGCAGAAGTAACTATTTGTAGCCAGGCATATCATGTATAACCAAAAGGGGAAATCGCATTGCTATTAATCATGTGAGTATCCAACCAAAAGGAACTCTTTTTTGATTTCTAAGTGGGATCTGGGTGTGAAACTACAATCTTTTATTGTGCTCATGGTAGAGTAGAATAGAGTTTTGCATACTTTATAGTTGCCATGTAACATGTGTTACCAGTAATGTGACGTCAAGGAGTGGTCACTGGGTAAAACTTGTCATAAATGAAAACACATAAAAAAGGTGGTGTTTGGGATGCATTTCTTGTTTCTGGGCAAGTAATGTGTTGTGGGAGAAACCTACCTGTTTCTCAGAGAAACACCATCCATTAGTGTGTATGTTTCTCAAAAGATATTAACAAAAATGTGGTTCTGCAAAAATATTGAACAAAAATGCACAGAGAAAGAAAAAAACACCAAACCTCAATTTGTTATTCCACAAACTCATTATATACCCAGTGCCCATTGCTTTCATTCGCTCTCATACAGTTCTGAGTTTGTCTGAAGCAATACCTCTGAAGCTTGCTACTAGTTTGTTTGATGCCTGCTACTGATGTCTGAGAGGCTGGTTGAATGAAGTTTGCTATTCAGGGAGTCTATTGCATCATACAAGCCTCCAGGTTGATCTCATTCTTTTGATTTTCTCTCAGTTTCTAACATTTATCTAGGTCAAATGTCATTCTAGGTCTACTACTGAGCCCTTAACAGCGACACGGTCTTAGGGGCATATGGAAGCTCTGTGGAATCAACATATGCATTAGTAATATCATTCAGAAAGGACAAAGGCATGTGAAGCAAAGACTAGAGAATTTTATGGGTAGTGGTTTTATCAGAGACTACCTGGAAAAAGTCCAAGGGGTTAGTTCAACCAGTTGTTGCCAATATCGCCTGGGCATTTGGCTTGTTCTGTGCCGGCAGGTGCCTGGTTTGATTCCCCCTGGATGAGCCACACTTGTCTACGCTGACCGGTTTAGTAGGGATGCCATTCACTAATGTGGTGAAGCATCTCTTGGGTTTCCCTGCAAGGTTTTTCGTGGACAAAAAAAGACATTACCTGGAAAAAGATTGTGAACACGACCACAATATGGATTGAGAGCATGTCCAGGAAAATATGAATGCAGTGGAGATTTTAAGAGTGATCTTGACCGTGAATATACAGATGGAATGTAGAGGGAATGAATACTAAATATTTGATAGAGGGGCATGTTTAAATATTTTTTTTCTTTCTCCAAACACACCAAATAGTTAGTCACCAGTCACAAGGATTTTTTTGTTGAGTTGTAATACTATTTCCAACTGTGGCTTGCAATGGCTGAGATAATGATGAACACACAGGTTGTAGTTGAAGACTTAGCACTGAAGGCATTCGAGAGTTCACAAAGATTGTGTATAAAATAGTAGGAGATATCAGATAGTACAACAGCTACATTACAACATGTCTTTGGCTGTGACGGTGAGGTGTCTAGGGTCCAGTTGTTAGTAGACCGTGACAGAGTTTGATGGGTGACGATGACCTAAAACGGGTTTGTAGAGAGTATAGAAGGGCCAGCAGATTGAATTGCACATCCAATCACCAAGATTTCCGTTTGTTAATTGTGCTAGTGCAATTTTTCGCTTTTAAAGGAAACAACACAAGAACAAACATTTTTATTGTTTGCTCCCTTTTAGTTATAGTTATAGCTAAGTCACATGACATGTGGACATACAGATATGGGTGTCCAACACAGGACATGTAGACCCCTTAAACATGACACGAGGGGACACTATATATATTGAAATCACAGAAAAAAAAGACATAAAGATGTAACTTTTTTGAACATTAATAAAATAATACTACATCAAACACACATTGGGCACATTTATTGAAATGCCAGGACACATCTGCAGTGTGCACACAGTTTTTATATTTAAATTTTTTTTTTAAACATGTTTTTGGTGTCTCATCATGTCAGAGCATCTGTTGTTTGAGTGTCAGACGTGTTCTTGCACAGGACATGGGTCCCACGAGTGTCCAACATACAGACAGCGAGTGTCCAAGGTCCAAATGCCCAAGTGTCTGACACACTAGACATGTGACACGCAAATCTAGGAGTGTGTGTGCTCTTCCACAGATTAATAGTTGTATTTTGGTAATTTGTTTTGCTAGTTTTCTTGGTAGATGGATGGATGACCGAACTACTCTTCTGAGATTACATGGAATCATCAGCCCTTCATTTTTTATTATTGGAGAGAACTTCCTGTATTTGACCTACTTATTGACGACATGTGAGTCATGACAAACACTGAGATCTGATTTTAAATTATACAGTAAAGTTTACTGTGAGCTGTGTCGAGTTGTCGACTGTTGACTGTGATCTATAAGGACAACCACGTAAAGGTTTTGTGACCAACACAGCACAATCAGTTCCATCCACTTGGGAATAGATGTTGTGGGACTAGACAGAGGGCTGCACACCTATGGACTTGTTCTATAATGTGCTACAAGTGAAGAGTGTGCCTAAAAAGAAGGGATAAGTCATTCTAGTTCTACTACTGAGCCGGTCTAGGCAATGGTATGTCTATTTCATTCCAGAGGAGGAAGCTAAACATGAGGAGATGGAATCTGAAACTTAGTCACTATTATATTTGTGACCTAATTTATCATTTTTGATATCAGGTATTTTGACATTTGCATTGTACAATTAAACTCTTCTTTGTAATTTTCTTTTTCCAAGGAAACAAACCGTGTTTTATATTCAAGAAGAATATATAACACATCCTTCAGGTGCCAATGCACAATTACATCAAAATGGCGAGTATAGCAAAACACCGACAGTCAAAAGAAAATACTGTAATAATGACCAGCTTGTCCAACAACAATATCATAAAAACTAATAGTCCCCACTAGACTGACTAACAGAGATACAAACTTCCAGACTTATCCAAACTAATTAGGTGTCCAGGGAAACAATACATCAAGTAGGAGAGGATATCTTATTACCGACTGTCAAAAGTAAAATACTGCCATATTGTCCAGCATGTCCCTACGATAATGCATAACAGACCCCACAAGACTGGCTGAAATAGTAATAGTCATCCAGCCGAATCAAACATATTCAGAAACAATATGCAGATGTGATTCGGATAAACTGAAATAAACTGTGAAACATAATAATCACAAGGTCTGTCTGGATTCATGAACAAACACATCAGACAGCTCTTCCAGCAGCAAGAAGCCTCGGTCCTATAGTAAGCCTTGTTTGGACAAGGCATCAGCTTCCCCATTCAGTTCTTGGAAGATGTGTGAAAAGGAAATTGATTCAAAAAGACCTGTATTATCCTTAATTTGCATGGGCAGTGGCTGTAATTTAATGTTTTGTATTAGTAGATCATATTTCATCCATTTAATCACTAACATTGAATCCCCAAATAGTTGTAGTTTATTCACCCCCTTTGTTTCATCCAACATCATCAGAGATCTGAGAGCCATAAGTTCAGTGAAATTGTTTGATCCATCACCTAAACATGCTTTGAATACGAAGTCATGACTCACTCAGAAATAATAAACCACCCAAACTACATTTATGATCCTCATCTTGACAAGCTCCATCAAAAAATCCCCAAGGGATTGACTTATGAATCTGAACATCACCAACTTGCCGAGGAATCCTAGGTTTTATATCTTTCTTTAATACTTGAAATAAAGAAACAATTTGGGCAGAAACCTGGAAAGGAGGAGGGATATATGTTTGTTCAAACAAAAGAGAGTTTCAAGCTAGCCATAAACCCCACAGAGCCCAAATAGGAATGGCTCGGCTCTCCTTGAGTTCTTGTCTCTGAAACCAGATCTGCAAGCAAGTTTCAATAGTATTTCCAACCCACACATCTCATAAGCTTAAGGACTGGCTGACGTCTCTCCGGACTTGAATGGAATAAGGGCATTATATGGCCATATGTGTGATAGTCTCTTCACTGTTACTGCATAAAACAAAGATACTAGGCCCCTGAACATTTGCCTTTTCTTCAATAATTCCCAAGTCAAGATCCTATTACTTAGTGCCAGCCACTTATGGATGATGGATTTTTTTGGAGCCCTTACCTTCTAGAGTTTAGTCGACCACCACCTGCTTTCTTGTCTCTCTTTGGACCTCAGCCAAATATCCCAGCCTGGCAGTGTAATGAATGCTGCATATGGATTCTGGAACACTATCAAATTCGGCCAACGATTTAATTTCCAGAGCTCTATGCCCCTTGGGGTTTGAACCTGGGTCATCGAGATTGTGATGCCCCATCTGTAAGAGCAGTATTGACCAGCTTCAAACTCATTATACAGACTAAGCTTTAGTGACTTTAAAAGATCGCAGAGTAGCTATTGACATCCTGATTATTTCATAATAAATATCTGATTGCTTGGGAAATTTGCTAAGTTGCTTAATTTTTTTTTTAAATATCACAATAAGAATTTTTTCTATTCAATATATACTATGATGGATATGGTTCTTCATAAAGGCATCATTTTATTCCTCTTTCTGTTTAGCCTTTTTATTGCTAACTAATCTAGTGGCATATCCATAGGGAGTGGTACTCATGGCATTTTCCCGAGCTGGTGAAGATTATCAATGACAACTACATCTATGCAAGAGTAGCAAAATTTGTGAAGGACAAGTCCACTTTGTCAGAGGATGCCTTATCTGAGTTGACAGATTTAACTGGTGACGAAGACAAAGCTAAGGATATTATCGAGGCTGCTAAGGCTTCCATGGGTATACCTTTATTTGTTGGATGAAAACTTTGATCATTTGCTGAAATGACATCATGTGGATTGCTGTAATTGTTGATTCACTCTTTTTGTGACATTTTATACTTATGTTTTGCGATGTCAGGTCAAGACATCTCTCCTATTGATTTAATAAACATTGAGCAGTTTGCACAGAGGGTTATAGAACTTTCAGAATATCGAAAGCAGCTTCATTCTTACCTTGTGTCAAAGATGCAAGATATT
>SNQJ01S0010814.1:23192-47484 GCA_010110895.2 Picea sitchensis | reverse complement strand
CACCATTCTAGCGAGTCTTTCACTCTGTATTTTTACAGTCTCTGTACATTTCTTTCATTAATAAAAATCGTGTATTACTGTATCTCTGTGTTTATGGTTGCATCTCTGATATATTTCTGTTATATTACTGGATATACGCGATATCTCTGGGCATTTCTTTATTATATCTCCGCTCTCATTTGTTGCCGAAAATAATCCGGATCAAGTGTAGTAGTCATCTCATGAAAGGTTGCTCAATGCTGTTGTTTCCAAAAGGGGATGCATATCAGGTGGCGACGTTTCAGTTTCATACACTCTATCCTGCTTGTAAGATCATCCATTTATCCCCAGAAATGACCGCTTTCAAATGAATAGCGGTAATAAAGCGGGAACTGTACTATGCAACAATCCATGCCCAAAACACTTGCAAGTTTCGACCTAGTAATTCAGTGTCTGCATAACATGTTCAGATGTTTCCGATTTTTGGCAAACCACACATCATCCATCTATGTGTCTAGTATTATATAATGGATCTTTAATCTCTAGATTGCAAGTGAATGCCCCTTGTTGGAACTGACTAAATTGCTTGGGGTATGCCACTCTTCTAGTAATGCATACTGTAGTAAGAAGGTTTAAGGTTTTGTAGTAATAAAGGTTTTTTATTAACATTGTGAAATAAGTCACTTGAAATTTTGGACTGATTCCATGTTCAACAAGTACAATTTTGGGTCTAGTCAGTGAGTTATGTAATGACAATTCTATGGTGAGCAAGTATAGGTTCTAAAGGCTTGTTAAATTATTGCGTGACTTGACTGTAAATAGTTTCTCAGACCTTAAAACCTAGACCATTGGATCAACCGAGAGATATGGAATAAAAGTGTTAGCCCTTATGTTGTATAGGGGTTAACAAGTGTGATCTTCATCACACGTATGGATGGTTTTCATGGTGATTCTTCTATTCCTTTTTGCTTGAGTTGGTGCATGGATGGATACTACACATTGGTTTGGGCGGTGGATTATTTGGTGTTTATGTTCATGGATACATTTTATGCTTATTGCTGAGGGATGGTTCAAACTATTGACACTCTTCTTCTCATACTTGCATGCATCTTTCTTGATGAATCAACTTATTGATGAGAATGCTTGCACTTTTTCTACATGGAGGGTTGGTCACGGCATTGATGAGATATGGCTTTGTGGGAAGACGCCCTTGCATCTGAGTTGTCTATTGTACTCTTATAATGATGCTTGCAAAAGAGAGACAATAAATTTCATGGAACCCTTACTTTTCATCTTAGCTGGTAACGTTTTGAATTCAAAGGTGATAATAATGCTTGTACAGATCTGAATCTATCAAACTTCCAGTGAGCTGGAAATGGAAAGGAATGGACTATACTGCTGTAAAATAAGCTAAAAAAGGAAAAAGTTTATTAACTGCCTGGTAGGGGGCCGATCTGAGTCATAAATGGAGTCTTCTAACTCTGTTTAGGGCCGACCTGCCCAAGAAAATTATAAGGGCAGACTTAGGCTTAATACAGGGTCAAACAAGTATAAATAAATATCGAGGGCGCCTTTTCTTTGTGTTCTGAATTTCAGGAGGTGGAGAAGAGAGTTAGATCGAGGCTACAGATCTACAATTCATTACTGTGTAAGGGACTGATCGAGCAGGTTTTTAATTTGCCATCTTTTTAGTTTAGAGAGCATATTAAGAGACCATTTCCAGCATGTTTAAGGCTCATCATCAGTTGTAGTAGCAGATCTACATAAACACTCTAATGGTATGAGGTTTGCCTGGCTCTAAGGATCGCTGCTACAGCATGAAGATGCTGTTCTACATTATCCTTTCTGGCATATATTCCTTGACAAGCCCTTTCAGCATCCATAAGGTGGATTGCTGTGCCAAGAATTTCAAACAGAAAGTGATCATATACAGGACGAAGAAGAGGCTGTTTGGAAGTATCTATGGGGCTGTTTAAGGCAGATTTGTAAGCTGTGAAAATCAGCTATACAACCAGGTCGTTCAGAAGGTTAAAGTGCTTTAAGAGCACTATTTTCAGATCTGTTGGTAGTTGACAGTTTGGAAAGGGATTGCCTCCTGAAGTATGCCTCCAAGTTAAGAAAGGTTAAGAAGCATCAACAATCCTCATAAATGGAAGAAGAGCATTAGGAAAGACTTGCAAATGAAGCCGAAATAAGATTTGCGAGGTTGGAAGCTCAAGTAGCCAATATTTCCCGGAGCATGGTTGTCCTCATAGTCACTTGAGAAAAAAATTGGTGCCTCTTTAGTGAAATTTGAGTCTCATGAGAAACCACAATATCATGAGGAGCCAAAGAAAGAGAAGGAAGAATTGGAACTCGGAAAAGGGAACTCTAGTAACCAATCTTCTTAGCACTCGTTTAAAATGGACAAGATAAAGCCCTTTGAAGGTGAGCTAGATGCACTGAAGTTGAATCATTGGTTTCATCATTTAGAAGTTTATTTCAGTTTACATAATGTATGAGAGGAGCAGAAAATAGCTTTTGCTAGATTGAAGCTAGAGGCCATGCATAGATTTTATGGGAGAGCCACACCAAGGCCCTTAGGCTTGGGGGGACCCACCAATAACTAAATGGGAGGTATTCAAAGACACCGAGGCCCTTAGGTTAGGGCGAGACACACCAATACTTAAGTGGAAGGTATTCAAAGACCTCCTTAAGTCCCAGTTTTACCCTATCGAGTTTGAGGAGAACTAGAGGATTTGGTGGCTCTATTATTGGCAAAGTCAAGGACAAAGTATACAAGAGTACCCTATAGAATTTCAGAAGTAGGCCATTTAGTTGGGAATAAATCCCTGGGACCTAGATGTGGTCATTAAGCACTTGGGTGGTCTTGACTCTTTATAGTTACATACGGAGGCAAGTTATGATATTCAAACCCAAAACTGTCGATGAGGCTTGTGTATAGGTCCATCGCATTGAATCGAACAAAAAAAAGGGGCAACCAAATGGTTCGAAGTAGTCAAACCAGCTTGGAGCTGCCAATAAGGGTGAGAAGAAGAGAAAAGGGAAAAATAATAACTTTGTTGCCACTACACATTTGTACAAGGACCCTAATAACCTCCATGACCATTGCAACATTGATGGTCTCATGAAAAAAAATGTTGGAAACTCCATCTAGAGTTGAATCCGAGGAGTCACAAGTAGGCGCAATCCAAAAAGAATAATCTTCAAATGAAACTAGGAAGGGTGATAGAAAATGACTCATATGTGGATGAAAAGATTGTTTGTACCAATGTTACAAGAACCGAACCGGTCATTGAACCGGTCGACCCCAAAAACCAGAACCGAACCGGAACCGGAAAAAAACCGGAAAAAAACTGGATCAAAAAACCGGTCCCTAAAAATACATAAAATATTCAAATTTTTGAAAAACAAATACATATTCATGTGCATCCATGTGAATCTTTGTCTTTCCCTTCAACCACTCTTCTCTACACCTAGGTGCCTACAAATAAGACAGAGGTTTGTGTGTAGATACACCATTAAGTCACTTACAACCACGATGATAAAGAGAGAAGAGTTCTATGAGAGAATTTATACTTGAGTGGAAGGGTACATTTTACTAGAACATAAGAGTTCAACAATTAATGCCACCAACATCGAGGTACATAGGGTATGGTGCCCTTGATTAAATGTCAGTTCATACCCTCTTACATGATAGAATCGAATGGAAACATTCCAATCCTGCCAATCTTGAAATCCACGAAAACCGTTAAATTCTTTGAATTTTGAATGGGACCTAAAATTCTACTTTCTCCATATGAAGTCCAATTAGGTTGGAGCCACTCTCAAACATCACAGAAACAATTAGTAGGTAATGTTAAAAATTTAAGTAAAAGGATGAAAATGAAAGAGAAAGAATTTTCATCACATTTTCATCCTTTACTTTAAAATTAATATTACCATTAATTATTAAGAAGAAACCAAAATGAGAGGTGTGAGTGAAAGAGAGGGGGTGGGGTTGGCATGGCTTCATTAGGGAGACTCTAGACAATTCTAGAAGCTTCCCATGCATGCCCCAACCTAATTTTTTTAAAAATAAAAAATTTCCTTACTTTCCCGTTAGGTATCATGAAACTGGTTCCGTCTGGGCAAGCGGTCCGAGGAAAAAAATGCGGTTTAAATCTGAAAGCAGAGCCAGTTCATAAGAAGGAAGCTGATGGGTTCCATGCAGAACGGTCCTAAAAGCAGTTTGAGCGGTTCTGTACAGAACCGGTCTAAAGCGGTTTGAGGGGCCGGTTTGAACCGGTTAGGGTCTGGAACCGGTCGGACCGACCGGTTTTGCCGGTTCCGGTCCGGTTCTTGTAACATTGGTTTGTATCACAGTGCAGAAGGAGGTGAACCTGAGTAGTCTCCTTCACAAAGAGGAGAAGAAGATGACAAAGCTATTCCTCATCAAGATTAAGATCAAGAAGATTAAGGTAGACGCATTGTTCATTTCCGGTTTATAGGGAAACCTTATTGTAGAGAACTTGGTAAATAAGCTTTGTTTAGAAATGCATGATCGCCCTCATTCATACCCTTTAGGTTGGGTGGATAAGGATGTAGAGTTAAAAGTTACCAAGCAATGTCGACTTAGATTTGCTATTAGTGCCAATTTTATTGATGGAATAGAGGTCAATGTAGTACCTCTTGATGTCCCTGGTGTATTGTTTGGTTGCCCCTATATATATATATATCTATGTATGTATGTATGTATACATGTATGTGTGTGTGTGTGTGTGTACATATGTAATATATCTATAGATATATACATATGTGTATATGTATATATATGTATGTATGTTTATATATGTATATGTATGTATATATGTATATGTAACACACACACACACACACACATATATATAGTGAAAAGTGAAAAAGTAGTTGCAGGGATTGTTGGAGCAAGGAGTCATAAGACAAGTACATCCCACTGTAGTTTCCCAGTCATTTTGGTGCCAAAGAAGGGTGGGACTTGGAGAATGTGCATTGACTACAAAGCTTTAAACAAGATCACTCAAGAATACATACCTTTTTCCTCAGATCGATGACTTGTTTGAGTTGTTGCAACATGCAAAGTACCTCGCCACATTGGATTTGAAATCTAGATATCATCAAGTTTGGATCAAGGAAGAAGACACTTGGAATGTTGCTTTCAACATGAAGCAAGGTCTTTATGAGTGGTTTGTGATGCCTTTCGGTTTGAGTATTGCATCGACTATTTTTATGCGTTTAGTGAATGTTGCGTCTATTCCTAGATTCATTTATCATAGTTTATTTGGATGGCATTTTGATCTTAGTCATAGTTGGGAGGAGCACCTGTCACATATGAAGCAAGTGTTAGAGAAACCAAGGAAACATTAGTTGCTAGCAAATATAAAGATGTGTGAGTTTGCTAAGCAGTCCTTGTGCACCTAGGGCATGTGATTGGTTGAGGTGAGTTGAAGATTATTCCTACAAAGATAGAGGCCATCTTTAAATGGCCCAGTTCTACTAAAGTCATAGAAGTTAGCGGTTTTGTGGGAGCTTCCAAAATTTCAAGAAAGTTCACAACATCTTTTTTATCTGTGGTAGCAACCCTTCATGCTATAACAACCAATGGTAAGTGTCTTTAATGGGGTAAGAATCAACATACATCTTTTGAAGAATTGAACTAGAAGATTAGTCAAGCCCTAGTCCTAACACTACCTAACTTGCAGAAGTCTTTTGAAATAGAAATTGATGCTAGTGGGATGGGAGCAAAGTTAATGCAAGGGGGGAGATTAGTCCTCTTTCATTTGGAGCTATTCCATGAAACAATGTTGAACTTCCCCACATATGACAAGGAGCTAAGTACTAAAGAAATGGAAGCATTATCTATTGGGTAAGGAGACCAACATCCATATTGATCAACAATCTCTACAATACTTGCAGGCTTAGAGTAAGCTCCCAAGTGAGACATTATAAATGGATGGGATTTCTGCAACAATTTCATCTAGTGATTAGATACAAGAAGGGCACAACCAACAAGTTGGATGATTTTCTATCTAGGCCACCAACGCCAAAAATTACAGCTCTGGGAGTCTTTATGCACATGGAGCCATTCACACATGAAGCATACGAAGCAGTATGCAAAAGATGAGGAATTCAAGTTCAAGGGGCTGTATCATTAGTTGCAAGGAAAAAAACAAATAGATGTTGATTACCATCTCCAAGATGGATTACTCCACAAGATGGGAAGCTTTGTGTACCAAAGGAAGAAATAGTACAATTGATAAGGGAGGATCATACCTCTAAGGTTGTTGGTCATTTTGGTGTTGGGAAAACTGTGGTTAACTTGCGTAGGTATGTTTATTGGCCCAAGATGCAAGAAGAAGTTGCTAGATTTATTAGAGGTTGTATTTTATGTTATACTGGTGAGCCTAGTAACAAGAAGTAAGAACTATACATTCTGCTTCTAGTCATTACAAGGCCATTAGAAAGCATATCCATGGACTTCGTTGTGGGTTTTCCAAGGACAAGAAGAGGGCATGACTACTTGTGTATTGTGGTAGGTGATTTCAACAAGAGGCATGTTTTGATGGCTTGTAAGAAGACCATCAAAGGACGAGAAGTTGCAAACTTGTTCTTTGAAAGGGTTGGGTGCTCTTTGGGATTCCAAGGAGCATAATTTTTGATAGAGATCCTAGATTTTCAATGTATTTTGGATTTCATTGTGGGAGAAGTTGGATACTAAAATGGAGAGATTCACTGCCTTCCACCCACAAATTGATGGGTAGATAGAGGTAGTGAATAGGAATTTGGTTCAACTTTTGAGAGGTTACAACTAGAAGCATTCATGGACATGGGATGCAAATTTGGTTTACATACATTATTCTTATAATAGAGCTGTATAGAGGTAGTGAATAGGAATTTGGTTCAACTTTTGAGAGGTTACAACCAGAAGCATTCAGGGACATGGGATGAAAATTTGGTTTACATACATTATTCTTATAATAGAGTTGTTCACACTTCAACTGATAAGTCTCTTTTTGAAATTTGTTTTTGATATTTGCCACCATCACCATTGGATATTGTATACGGACAACCTAAAGCAGGGGCAATAGCCTTAGGTGATGCATTCAAGGCATAAAAGTTCATAGACATGATAAGGCAAATATAGTGACATATTCAAGAGAACCTATCGAAGTCCGAGGACAAATTCAAGATTAGACATGATAAACATAGGAGTCAAAACACTTTCCAAGTAGGAGACATGATGTGGTTACAACTTAACAAGGAAAGGTTATAGGGACCAAGGAAAAAAATTAAAGCCTTAGAGATATGGGGCTTTTGAAATGTTGGGGAAGGTAGGCAACAATGTTTACAAACTCAATGTTCACCTTATATGTGGGTTAACTCAACGGTAAATGTAGAGAATCTGAAACTCTATGAGCCATCTATGCTCAATGAGGATGAAGAGGGCCAAGTCTTTCCTTCCATTGAAGATTTGGCACTAGATGTATGGGTAAAATTACCAGTGGACACAATTATGCAAAAGAAGATCATAATGACCATAAGGGGTCAGCAAGAACTTTGGGAGGTGGATTTGAAGAGTCAAATACTAACGAAGGCCAAATGTTACTCCAATGAGACAACTGTGGAATGTCTTGTCATATCCTTCAAAACTAAATCTTACGGAGACCAAAATCCTTCCAAAATTGGGATGGATGATCAAAAATGGATCTTCAAAGTTACCATATGAATTTATTGATTCTTTAGATGGGGGAGATTATAATTTGGTACATCTTAGAGATGGTGTGGATTTCGTCAAATTTGGGTCATTAACTTTCAATGCATTTTTGTGGCCCTAAACAACATTTTTTGGGCTTGGTGTTGGAAGAGGGTTGTTGTAGGCTTGCATTGGCCAAGGCAAGAGTTGTTCTTCCCATCAAGATCTTTCCAATGAGATATTATGCACCTAAAATGAAATTTGTATGCAAAAGTTATGGCCTTGATAAGTTAACGGTCCAAATATTCCCATGTCCAAGTGGCAATCATGTCATCTCACCATAATTCCAATATGGGGAGTTAGCAATGTATGGGAATCCAAGAGGGTTTCGAAACATTAAACCTAACACTAATTGTAGCTATAAAAAACCTAGCAAAATGGAGGGAGAGGGTTCACTTTTTCACTAGTTGTCCCCTGTTCCATAGATGAGCAGGAGTGTGGAGGAGATGCTAATAGAGCATATTGACAGAAGCATATTGTAAAGGATTGTAGAGGACCATAGGTTCGCATAGCTTCACAGTAAGCTTGGAAAACTTTGTTCTCTGTATTGTAATCTCCATAATATAAGAAGATGGAAGGCATGCTTCTTCATTGAATGCTGGTTTTCTCATTTGGGTTTTTAGGGTAAATATTTGTGTTCAATTGTGTGCCTTTGCATTTGTGGTCAATTTCGTATGTTGCAGTAATTAAAGAATTTGAATGGTGTGTTGCTATTTCCGTTAAAACATAAAAATACAAAAAGATAATTGCATAGTAGAGTGTAGGCTCATTGTAGTTGTTTTAAGTTTAGATCTGTTTTGGTGTGCCGACTATTGGAATATCCAAGGTGGTTTACGGATAAGAGTGGGCTTATCCTAGTTCCAGGCCTATTCTTTATGGTAAGTAGTGGCTAATGCAAGCAAGCTAAAATGAAGCCTATATGCTTGTGAGTTCGACCCAAAAAACAATTTTAAAAAGATAGCAGAGTTTTAAGTTCGGGGATTCATGTGAAATTGTGTGGAGACTATTAAGAAGGATTAAAATGGCCTAAAATCTACAACTTTGGTCCTTGCACACATGTGTAGCGGCAATAGTCTTCTTATTTTTCCCTTTTCCCTTCTCGCCCTTATTGGAAGATCCATGCTGGTCTGATTGTTTCAAACCATTTGGGTGCCCCTTTTTCTTGTAAGATTCAATGTAATGGCCTGTACACAAGCCTCAAGTTCCCTCAACAATGGTCTTGGGTTTGAATTGTATAACTTGCCTCCTTATGTGATTGTAAAGACTAGACAGGTACTTGATGACCATGTTTGTAACCTGAGGATTTATTCCCCACTGAATGGCTTGTTTTCGAAACTCTGTTGTGTTCACTTGTACCCTGTCCTTGACTTTGCTGGTAATAGTGCCATTGATTCCTCTGCTCCTCTACAAACTTGATAGGGTAAAACTGGGACCTGAGGAGGTGTTTGAATCTCCCACTTAGTTATTTGTTGGTCTCCTCCCAACCTAAGGGCCTTGGTGTGTCTCTTTCACCAAGTCTGCATGGCCTTCTAGCTTCAGTGCAGCAAAAGCTATTTTCTGCTCTCGTACATTATGCACTATGAGATAACCTTCTAATTGTTGCAACCAATGATTCAACTCAAGTTCATCTACCTCACCTTCATAGGGCTTTATCTCGACCTTTGCTTCCATTTTTAACAGGTCCCTTTTTCAAGCTTTAGTTCTTCCCTCTCATTCTTTTGCTTCTCATGACATTCTGGTATCTCATGAGATTCGGGTTTCTCCAAAAAGGGGCCGAATTTTTTTTTATCTGGGGAGTGGCCACGAGGACAGCCATGCTCCTGGAAATATTGTCTTCTTGGGCTTCCAACCTTGGCAAATCTGATTTCTCCTTTATTTACAGGTCTTTCCCGATGCTCTTCTTCCATTTCTAATGGCTGTGGTTGCTTCTTAACCTTTCTTGCGCTGATCTAGGTATTGACAGGGTACAACTCTCCGGCAGACTCGGACTTTTCGAGTCAGGTGAGTATATACTGTGCCGAAACCACAGACGCCGAAATAAACCTGCTTTGAGAAAAGTTGGCTTATCCTAGTTCTAGGCCCATTGTTTATGGTAAGTAGTGGATAATGCAAGTAAGCTAAAATGAAACCTATTTGCCTGCTAGTTTGACTCAAAAATTTGATTGTAAAAAGAGAGCAGAGTTTTAAGCCTGGCGATTCATGTGACAAATCATGTGGACAGTAGTAAGAAGGATTAAATGGTCCAAAATCTACAAATTTGGTCCTAACCCAAGGGTAATATCTTAATGACAAAATGGGAGCTTATTGTGAACGATCCTATGAAAAAAATAATGCAAGATGGATGGTAAACTAGGATAAGAATGTCCCACTGAGAATTAGACCTATCTAACCAGTAATTGTAGCTTAAATTGTAGTGGAAGGGAAGATATGTGAAAGTACAAGCATGCAAAAAAAAAGCTAGATAGCTAGTGATAAAATCTTCCTTTTTTGTGAAAATGCAGCTAATGGTAAAACTTGAGCTAAAATCATATGTAAAAGCAAATAAGGCCAAAGTAAATGCAAGACTTTCAATAAAAATTGAAAATAAATCTGGAGGGTGTGTGGACCAACGTTTATTCTTTCTGAATGATTTTTTTTGAATGTTTAGCCATTTAAAAACTGCAGGGTAGCTCGTAAGTAATGTTTATTTGCTAGGTCTGTAAGCACATCTGTTCTATGCTTGCTTGAATTATTCTTTGCACAAAATTATGTAATAGTCTTGTTTTGCCCCAGGCCCTGATATAGCCAGAAGCATCAGATTCATCAAACAATAGAAAACACTGAAGATCAAATCCCAGATCTTGAGGAACAAAACTATTAAAATATCTGAAATTGGCACAGTTACATCTTGCCTATAACAGACTAGATTAGTCTGATATATATGCAATATGCATAGCAGGACAAATCTATGATTTAGAGGCTTGGTTTTTTATTTTTAAATAGGATATATTGTGTTGTCTTCATCCATAGAAGAATATCTCCTAGTGCGTTGTAGTATATATACCTTGAGCTACTTTTCCCATGTTTGCAGTCTGCAAGCAGAGTCCGTAAGATATTTTAAAAAAAGTTTGGCACTCTGCAAGCCACTCTTTATTGCTTTACAAATTACCATAGATCATAGTGAAGTGGTTGTGTATTTGAAGAATCATACTGCTCCTCATAATGACATGCACGGATTATTTTTGCACTTAATGGATTATCAAATGACCAAGATAAATCTATGTTTTAGAACAGTGCAAAAAACAAGTCTTTATTACTGGTACTTTCTGTAATCTGTATTTATGGTCCGTGAATTCTGAGCTAAAGAGATCTGCAAAGAAGTATTCGTAAATATGATAAAATATATGGCCAAAAGTAGTCCTTAATCATCAATGTGCCAAAATGTTGACACATCGAATATTTAGATATTTTAGTTATGTCTACCTTTAGCAATTGTCCATATATCAGCTGAGAAGTAAAAGAAGAAATCAAAGAAGGATCAAATGGAAAGTGGCAAGAAAGAAAATAAATGTTGTCTGATAGAGAATAATAAGAAACCTGCTGCATCATAGACACAGGTAAGAACAATGGAACTTTTGCAGTTATTGATTCACTATGGGTTTACTTATGTGTTTTGGCAGGTGAAAAGAAGAAAAAGAAGAAGAAGGACCTAATGGAAGTTGATCTGTTGAACCCGGCAACCAAAGCAGAAGAATTTGCTGGGTCGGAGAAGAAAAACAAGAAAGAAAAGAAACGGCTTAGAGAAAACATTGACATTAGTGCAGAAAATGGTGTTACCGAGGAAGAGCCAGTAGCTTCTCAAGAGAAAAAGAAGAAAAAGAAAAAGAAAGTTGTAGATGATACGGGTACTATCTCGGAAAAAGAAACAGCTGTAAATGGGCTACACACTGTTGAAGGTGAGACAAAGAAGAAGAAAAAGAAGAAGAAAAAGGAGAATGCAGACACCGATTAGAGTAGAGTTTTCAAGGTTACTGTGTGTTGATGGCACGGTGATAATAGTTTGTATGATTCCAACCTAGATCCTAGCAGTGTGCATTCTGCTGGTTCAGGAAGCCTGAAGAATTGATTGGAAGGGTTGGTTGGGAAATTTCAATTTTGTAGTTTATGAGGAATTTTTTGATGTGAATGTTCCATTTCTCTTGAATCTCAACCTTTTGCGATGTTTTGGGTGAGATCAAGTTGGCATTTTAGTTAGTGATAGTATTTTCCACTGCAGTATTTTATATTAATCTTAGTGTTATGTGAATCTTCCCTGTTTGAGGTTTCCAAGGTTCTGCTTATGTGACGCACTTTCTGCTACTGTCGTTTTCTTTGGGTCACTTGCTAGTTAGTAATGGTTGCCAGAGCTATTAAACTTGCATTCGAGAAAATATGCTGAAGATTTATTTATTTTATTCTGTACACAATTGCCTTTTTCTTAAATCAACGTCATCTTCTTGTTCCGTCGATTGTTTTTGTTGCTTGTCCCTCAATCAACCACCTTCTTGCCCAATATGTAAAGATTGTTCAATGCTTCAGAGATTTTGGTTCTTCACCATGAAGCAAATGCCTTCGATGCTCAGCCTCATCAGCATACCACATGCAGCAGAATTAGCTTCAACCTTTTAGTACTTGACCTACTTTGTGGAAGAAAGAGATACATGTCATAAGGAAATAATGTATTTTGTTGCTCGCCATTTAAAGAAAGAGGCATGCCATGGTTTTGAATTTGCAAGAGTAGTCAAATAACAAACCACTTAATGAAGAATATATGGAGCCATCAAGATTATATGTAGTCATCAATATTGGGATAACCTATTTTAACAGTGGAGGTGTTGGTTTGTGTTCATGTTTGAATTAGGCGATAATGGAATTTTGGAAAACTCAAGTCAGTGGGAAAGATATGATAAAATTCACCATTAAATTCAAGGAAATGTATAATATGAAAATTTGAAAATTATGTGTATAAGTTGCAGTGTATAAACTTTGGATAAAATTATAATAAAATTGCAACCCTATGTTTTAGGTTTTTTTGTTTGTTTGTCATTTCATGAGAATCAAATTCAATTTTGATTGAGTGTTAGTCAGAACATAATCATTTTGTTGTTGTTGCTGCTGTCGTGACATTTCTCTATTTTTTAACTTTTTAATGGTTTGTGTTCGTGTTTGAATTCGGTGATAATAGAATTTTAGAAAATTTCAGTCTATTTTTTTAACTTTTTAATGGTTTGTGTTCGTGTTTGAATTTGGTGATAATAGAATTTTAGAAAATTTCAGTGTTGGAAAAGATGTGATAAAATTCACCATTAAATTTAAGAAAAGTTATAATTATAAAAATTTCAAAATTATTTTTATAAATTTTCATGCATAAACTTGTAATAAAATTATAATTTAAATTGCTTTGTTATGTTTTTTTGTTTGTTTATCATTTTATAACACAAAATTCAATTTTGATTGAGTTTTGCTAAACATACTTGAATCTATTTGTTGTGTCATGATATGTGTTGAATTTTGAACTTTTTTCTTTTTCTTTAATATTCAACAAACAACACTATTACTAAGTTTATATATATATATCAACTTATTATTCTATTCTGAACGTCTTGGAGTAGTGGGTTCTAAAAAGAGTAAGGTTATATGCATCAACTTATTATATTTTGAACGTCTTAAAGCAGTTGCCCATAAAAGAGTAAGAAGCAGTGGTCCATAAAAGAGTAAGGTTACATGTATTAACTTGTTATTCTATTTTGAACCTCTTGGAATAATGGCTCTAAAAAGTCGAAATTATTCAGTGTATGATGAAAATGATAAATACTTGATCAAATAATTATAGTTTCTTATATTTCCCCGATTCGGGTGACGAATGCCGCAAAGTCCAGAGCTCTTGGGCCTAAAGAATCCACCCAGACACAAACTTCTAGATGCCACGCGGAAGCACCCAGTCCACATACCATGCAACACATTGATGTGGTTTTAAGGCATTTCAATAAGTTCGAGCTGGCAATCATGAAGGTAATTCAACATAGTAATCCTGAACATATTCAGGAAGATATGTTCACGCGGAATAAGTCTCCACTTAGTTGTTCTACCCCTGATCGTACCAACACTATAATGGAGTTGACAACCATTTGCAACCGCCATCAAATATTCTTAGATTACGAGCCAAGCAGTCAAACGCCAAGCAACTCAAGGTCGGACTCTCTTCCTGTGGGTTCTTCTTCTGTGGGGCTTTTCATACCACTTCAGATTCCGAACAAACCAGAACAGCTTACATAACTTCGGCCTTTGTTCTCACCGTCAAGCTAGAACCGCGCATCGACTTGCGTCCAGAGTTCGCTAGTGTTCAGGGTTCGGCTCCATGGACAGATCCAGAGGTCGAGGGTGCATAAATGCCCATAGAGTGAGTCTCCCACTCCCTCAAGCGATGTTATAGCAACCACATAGACTTATTCCACCCTCATCACCTCTGAAGTGCAATCATATATGAATAGACTGGAAGACGAGGTGCGTCAGGAAAGTAACACCCCTGATGTCGAAGTTGGTGCTGAACTCATGCCATGGATTCCTGATACAGGTTCAACCTGTGCCAGGGACATGGTATTTTCTTACTATTGACATGTATTGGCATCTAAAAACGCTTCTTAGTAAAACTATCATTGATCAGATTGTTGCCCACAATGAGTTGGCCATGAAGTGGATTACATTCAGCTGCAGAATCAGATGCTTGACAAGAAACTCAACATTATGGCAGCTAAAGACGACATCAACTTCAACACCATGAATGAGGACCCCCCCCAGGTTCCTCGAGATGTTCCTCCTTCCTCTGCTTAATTTGTAATGATATACCTTTCATTTTCAGATAGTCTGTATAGCTATAGACATAAGACTGATTATCCTCGGATAGTAGAAGAAAACAATCTGAGATATCAGGATGCCTTTTTTTTGATAGATCTTTTATAAACACTAACAATCTTTTTTTCTGGTATATTCCGGGCAACAAGCTCGATGAAGCAAATGTTTTGCTGCTGGGATGGTTTCTCAAGTGGCAAGCCAATAGCAAAACACCTGTAATTCTTGCCTCCTTTATTAATACAAATAGATAGATTACAAAAAGAAAATTGACCTATGACGGCCATGTTTTATATATTTATCATTTTTGTATTGATTGCAGTCACGATCTTGTCAAATGGGGGTCACTATTAAATTGCATTATTTGATTGGAAATAGTGTAATGTCCATTGATTATTCTAGCCAAATATACCTAAATTTATTTAATTTTGTGTAGCCTTTATGCTTGGAAGGTCAGGGTTTTATAGTTATACATTTTAATGTTGGCATTGCCACAATAGGGAAAATGTTTACGTCATATTTTTTTTGTTTTGTTCTTGTTCTTGGGTTATGGTGCTTGTTAGAATACACTAGAATGGAGATCAATGTGATATGCATTTTATTAATAAGATAACGTATAAATACATGATTTATGACCTTTGGATTCACATTTTCCAAGAGGTCTCTTGGATTCGATAACAATTTTTATTTATTTATGACTTTTCATATTTCTTCTCAAGTGAATATCATRATYTTAATGGATTARGTTTTCAACATTCTTCCTCTAATCCGAAGTGGTGTATGTGAGTCCAAGTAGAGTGCTGAAAACTAGAAGTGGATAGGTGTCAATGGCTGAATGTGCTCTTTGAATCTGGTGGTTTTGGATGACYACAAACCAAATGGCTGGCAAAAGCTGATGTCTTCTACTAAATGGCTGTTTAARAAAGATTATAAACTTTGGAACTTGGCTCTAAGGCTTAGTGGTTCTCGGAACATTTATTAATTTAGCTAKAAGTTGATGTCTTCTACTAATTGGAAGTGTTTTCAAATGGTGGTTTAAAGATTATCACAAACTGCTGTCTAGTAGAAGCTATAAGTCTTCTACTAATGGTGCTTTAAGAAATACAACAAACTAAATGACGTTGATTGAATACGTCTCTAACTCTAACTTGTTTGTTTTTGCTCGATTGATAGGACTTTGAAACTTGAAGCCTGTAAAATACCCAACCTTAACAAGCTGAGTCTCGTCACTACAAAAATGACTTAGCCAACTAAATATGAATTTAAAAACAAAACTCCACACATATAAAAGAAAACAAAGGGCGACATGCACATAGAAATCACAACAAAACAATACGCTGATTTACCCATGCATCTACAACATTTATAAAATCATGAATGCATGCAAACCCAACAAAACATAACACAACATTCATATATCATTTATACAACAAAATAATCATAATAAACACAACATAAACTTATTTGCTTATAAAATATAACCAACTTAGCTATGTGCGAAGGATGAACTGCCCATCCATAAGCATTGCTATTCATTTTCTCTCAACAACAGGCCACCCTCGAGCCAAGGCTATGAGTCCACAATGAGATCTGACCCTTTGGCTATCCACTCTCCACTCTTAGCGACCCTAAAGCCTAGGTTCTACTCCTACAACAGTTCCAATCCACCAACTCTCTTTTCCCCACAACGTGCACTACTCAAGGAATCTACTCCCTTCACTGATTACAATCCCTCAGGCTGTACCATTCGTTTATCAAGGCTTCCAGTGCACTCGGTTGGCTAAGAATCTCTCAGTTGGGGACTTTAGGAACTCATAGCTGCTTCATGAGTGCTCACAACAGTGTTCATAAGGCTCTTGAGCCATTTCTTCAATAGAAAAACACACTACATTGTTACAACTTGTTTTTTAGGCACACATACCACATTTCCAGCGTAAAATACAACTCAACAATGGTTGCCTTCAAGCATACCATGGTTGGTGCTCTTCCCCAACACACAACTCCTTCCTTTCTGTCCAAAATCTACATGCAAACACTGTCCCCTCTCCGCATACACATTTCCTTCTCTTTCCCTTGCTTGCTTGACCCTCACTCTTCCCAAAGATGATTGTACTTCATCTTCATGTTCCCAATAACTATAAGACGTGACTCCTCACACCCACCCTCTTACACGAGTTTAAAGATTTTGCCTTGGGAAATTCAACAATAAAATAAAAGGTTTACACAATGATAATAATTCAAGAAGGTAAGTTGGATTAACACCCATGAATATTTATCCCTTGGATCCCTCTTTCTCTTGTGGAATCATCGTCCCTATCATTTTCATCATTTTCACATTGCAACAAACAATTACTATTTTTATTAATCATTTCAATGTTCATAATATACAATTTGGTCCTTGACTATATTAATCAATACGAGCTTTTTACTCCAAACATAACGACTCACGAACCTAATTAATATTTGCACAATTACATTATAATTTGTGGGGACTAAAACTAGGGATGTTACATTCTGCCCCCCCCCTATTTTTGCACTGTTCTCAGTGCACAACACCACCAGGTGTACATTTATTTTACAATGCTAGGCTCTTTGACCTTTATTCAACATATAGGCTCTCTAGTCTTCTAATATCACACATGAATTTCAACGTAATTATAAATACATAGGCACCCGACCCCATAAACTATAAATACATAGGCGCTCCGGCCCCAAAACATAGACACATAACTCTCTAACATTCTCCTACAACTATCTTGATTTCCACCAAGTCTCTTCCTCTCAACCTGCCAACTCAAGGAATGTACCTCCTTCACTGCTCTCAGTCCACCGGGCTATACCATTCTTTTATCAGCGCTGACCCAAGGAATGTGCCTCCTTCACTGCTTTCAGTCCATTGGGCCATATCATTCGTTTATCAAGGTCCCTTGACACGAGTAACTGAGAATCTCGCTACTGGGCACTCAAGGAACTCATTGTTTGAAAACTACCCGTAAAAATAACCTGCAACAACCTTGCTGTTGTAGTGCAACTCACAAAATTTCACTCTTCAGGCTTGAGAACCTGGTTCTTTGACAATGCAACTCACACACAAGAGTTCATTCTCCATGCCTGACAACATGGTTCTTCGACAAGCCTGAAAACTTGCTTCTTCTCTTTTGGAGTTTTTGGTTCCTTACTTTACTTATCCTTTAGGCTCAGGCATCCCTTTCACTGTTATACAGTTCCTTAGGATATCTATCATTTTCCAAGGTGTTCTTGTGCAGGCAAATGCCAACTTGATGCTAGACTTCCACTAGCAATGTGTAACCTGTGACAATCATTCCATCTGCATTATGTATACAACCAATATGAGACATCATCATACAATTTTCAATTATAAATATTGAAATCTATTTTTTATATAAAAAAACAAAATTTCAAAGCATGAGTTTTCTGCTCATTATATTTGGCACTTGYAGCAGTAGATATCAATGTTCCTTRTGGGCTTACATCTCTGYCATATCCAAGACCATTTTCCTTACAATTTTCTCAATTTCTATGCAATCAAACAAGTTGTTAGCATATCATAACAATTTGCAATAATTAATTTCTCAAATCTGTTTTACACAGGAAAATAAAATTTTCATGCACGAGTTTTCTATTCATTATGTTTGGCTTGCGCAATAGCAGACATTGGTCTTCTTTATGGGCGTACATTCCTGCCATATCCAAAACCATTCTTTCTACAATTTTCTCAATTCTCGCTTGGCCAAACAGATTGTTGGTACTAATGCACATTTTCAACAATTTATGAAATGACATTAGAATTGTATTTTACCAACAATTCAATAATTTCCAACCTTTATTTAAATTTTTTTTTCAACTATTAATCATATCATATGGAGTGAAACTATCATTCATTGTATATGCATTATCATCACACCAAGATTTTCATAACACAATTGAATATTATCCATAAATAAAACCAATGTGCTCATACCTATGGCCACATTTACACAATGCATCCTTGCATCGAATCTGGAATACCACATATCTATGTCATGTATTCCACCATGAGTTGGGAGGTCTAGCCAATGCCTCAACACATCGTCCAAAGTCTTCTCCACAGCCTATCCAATGATTTGGATACCTTCCTCTTCAACCCATACACAACATCAAGAATATAATTCTCCTAGTGTTCTCTCATGTCGACAAAGAGTTTGCAGTCCAAACATTGGTTATATAAGGGAAAACCATTATGCGCTTGGATGAAGCTATAGCCTTTCCATATCCAACCTCAACATGACCATCTCTAATGACATTCATTGCTACAACGAGAGTAATGTCTCCTGACTTAACTTGGTTATGATCTCATAATCAACATAACATCACATGCAATTAAATTTATCATAAATGCACTCCAGCATTATATAGCATGTGTGTACTCAAGGCCTTTTGCCTTTACATTAATTTTAAACATTAAAATTTGATCGAGAGAATTCTTACCTCAACTCCTTCACCATTTATGCATAATAAAAACTCCAAATGCATACTTGCATGGCTGTTATCAATTTATTTTATGCCACTCGACCAACTAATATTGTTGTGGCAACTTGCAGGGTCCCCTTTATTGATCTCTTTATCAACATTCTACCATCCTCATTTTTCTTCACACATATGGTTTTCATATGCAACATCATCATCAACATCTTCATTCATGTTATAACAATTTCCTTGGATACACAATCCATTATTATTCATATTCAAATATCACAACATCATTATTGCATGGATATATATAACAATAGACCACTCTGAGTCTACAATCATGACATATGCATGTTCAAGAATGTCCATATGTACAAATGCACATAAATATGCATTAATAATTCAATCTTATCATGCCTACTCTATGCACATGCATTCTAGATTTATTATATGTATCATGCATCACTTCTATCATGCACTCTGGTGCATATTTATTTCAATTTATTTATTTATTTTTGTTGTTGTTGTAGATGACTGTCCTTGAACCTTTCTATACCCATACAACCATATGCATTGTCATTTTGCTCATCTGCACACGATTAATAATAGAGGTAGCTTCTTTGCCTCTACCTTTTGCCCAATATTGCTACCATTTACAGTGGTTTCATCATATGTTAGCATCCACACACGCATGTTTTTAGAATGTAATCTAGGATTCTTGGCATAAAAATAAGGCCTCTGCAGTCCATTGTCTAGCTCTTAACAATCCTAAAATCATGGCCCTAACCTTCTAATAGGGTATTTATATAGTCCCTCCTCATGGGACTATCTCAACATGCAAATCCTTATTGCACCTCTATCATCCATTGAAAATATCTTCACTCATGAGTGGACAACAACTTATCTTTCAAATTTTCACCTCCATAAGCTATACATGCATGCATATTAATGCACACTAAACATTAATCTTCCTTATGGAAATCACCCATTATCAACATGAGACTTCAAGGCATAAACATAAACAGGTTGTCCTCTTCTATTATGCACATTAGTGCATATCTTTTTCAATTTTATTTATGTTGTTGAAATCTTGTAGCTCCTTGTTGATTTTTTCTTCTTGTTGGGCACCCTTGGCCAAGCCCAACTTGGCCGTCTTGCATTTCCAACCAATCTATCCACTAGTGCTATCATCACACAACTATTTCATTTATGCATAGAATCTTGCTCTCTAGCCTTGCATTTCCCTCTACAACTCTTTGATTCCTTAAACAACTATACAAGCTTGACCATCTCTCTTGTACAATTGCGATAGTTCCTTTTAGGTTCCATCTCTTTTACATACCATGTCAAGAATAGAACCATTTTCTTCCTCATGTGTCTTCTTAGGAATTTTCCTCTAAAGACCGCTTCCCTATTTGCGTTCTTCTTGAACTGGCATCCCATTATACCTTGGAGATACACACAACACCCTTCAAATGTACTCAACATTCTCTATATGCATAAGCAATTCCCTTTTATTATTTTCATAATTCCTTGAGTGTTGCAATACACTCCAATTAGCTTGCAAACCACCTCATGGTACCTCTTCCATTATCTCAGAATGTTCAAGGACTTTGATTAGTCTTATAATCATTCTTCCATTTATGGAATACCCTTCTTTGAAGTCCGACTGCATCCTTCGAAAGAAGTTCTTCCCATAATGTTTCCTTTATGCATATGTTGACACTCTTTATCATACATGCACCTTCATTACGTCACCCCTGAAGTTTTGAAACTTATACCATGTTTCCACTATGTTCTTCTAATAACAACAACGGAGGTACTACAAATATGCACAACTGATTTATGGAGGTGATGCACCTTACCTTCATATATGCATTATGGTCCTCTTTATTAGACCACTATCTTCTTAGATTCCCAAACCCTCAGGGTTGCACCTGGATTCATCTCTTAACATTGCTCATTCTCGGCCCTTGATAATCTTTTGAATAATCCTCAACATAACACTCTTTATTCAAGTGTCTCTGCTCATCCTTAATGCCAATTCCAACCTCTTTCACCTGCTATATATATCATCCTTCCAGTGTTCATGTGTACCCACTGGTCATGCATTATCATAAATTGTGGATGGGATTTTTTTACCTAGCATCCACATTTGATATGCACATTTTCCATCTGGAAATATTTTTATTTATTTATCCAAATAAAACTTTAATAGAGGTCTTCCAAACTACTCACGACACCAAGATGTCCGATCCTTGCAACTTCCTAAATAAATCAATGCACATTTTTGAAGAATGGTCACTGTCTTTTCCTTCATACCTGTAGATTTCTCTTGCACATTTCACATATATATATAGACCTCCTTCTAAACATTCTATGTTACATAAGTAACCTTAATATTCTAAGCAATTTGCATGCAACCACATTTGTTAACTAAAAACTATAATTTACAATTCTGGAAACATATGCACAACTTTGCCCCTTTAAGGTCAACAATCATATTTCTTATGATTTCTTGTGAGTTTAGCTACTCAGTTCACAATTCTGGGTTGATTTTTGGATTCTTCTATCCAAGAGATTTCCAATTAATACTTCCTTTCCCAAATATGATCTTTGAGTACGAAGTTATAGTTCTCTGAATATTGCTAATTTACCCCTTTTTGTACACTTTTCATTCTAGTGCAATTAATCCCAGACACCAACTTCTGTCACTCATAGAAGTAAATTTGTTAGTAAACAAATAAAACTTTGTATGAGACATAGATAATAATGATGACAATGAATTCATAACAACTCTCATATTGTCAAATTGATAATTTATTAAACAAATGCAACAATTTGGAAATGACAACTTTGTCATTTTCACCCCTTTTTCGAGACAATTTTTAGTTAGACTGACTATCTCCCAAGCTGTGCACTTCTGGAAAAATTTCACTAAACCAAATTTGTTTGGCTTGATGAGTATACAAAAGGTTGAATAAATACATTTTTTTGTTTTGTTTTGTGACCTGGAATCACTTTTTTTCCTCTGAAAATCCAAAAAATCCCCCAAAAGTGGTATGAAATAATGGATTTTGACCTATTTCAACATCTCCCTTCCAAACCCCTTAGATTTTATTCAATTCCTTCAAGTGTTCTTTCCATGTCTTCTTTCTGAACTCTCTCCCAAAATTTCAACTTAATCTGAATCTCTGCCAATGATTTGGACCCAAATCTTTAAAAACTACTTTTGCAATTTCTGACAAATTCAAGCAGAAATGGACAGTGGCCCTCTCTAACAGTTTTTCATCTCTTCCTTACTGCAGACAAAACACAAAAGTTTCATCTCAATCTGACTTAATTTACTCCAGTTATGGCCAAAATAGGAAAAATGGCTCTAGATTTGTTTTTGAGACTATAGGACAATCTTGCCTACGTGGAAATCCACTGATGTGACATCACTCGTTGACATGGAATTGATGTGACACTGTTTTTATTCTGAGTTCGATCTAGTCAGCAGACTTCGGTCATCGAGGAAATGATTCCCTTTCTCTCACTTCAATATGTTTCCGATCTAGTCCACTAGGTCACTAGTCACCCCGTAGAACTTCCATTAGACTTCGGTTTGGTCCACCAGGCCACCGATTTTCTCCACGGAACTTTCACTTAAATCCGAGCCGGGCCATTGACCATTGGTCAGAACACCTTCGACTCTCTTCATTCCCAAGTGGTTCCGGTCCGATGAAGGAATATTCACGTGGGGTCTTGACCTCTGAACCACTCTTCTAAGGACACATGGCAGCGAGACAGACCTATCAGAAGGCGACCACTGATATTTACAATGGATTACTAGGCACTGATTGAGCATAATGACGGGGTGCTGAGGTTACCTGAACCATTTCCCATGCGTGTGGGATAAATAGCTTAGATCATAGATCGATGACTGGAATTCACGTGGAGGATCAATTGATAGTTTTTGAGCGCTGTCTTATGGGAGGCATAATTCCCAATCCTGATGCCCAAATCGAGCAAATGAGAGCTCGATGGAAATCCAAGGCCATGAGGACTCACTTGAACACGATTTCCATGCCCTTCATGATAGTGTTAAACCACTAGAGTTCTTCCCTACGACGTTGTACCGAAGCAAACACTTTTTACCCAAACGAAAACTCATCCAAACAACTTCTTATTATCATGTTGTAGGCCCTTGAATGGCTGGTGCTGTAACCTATAGTTCTGATAACAATCTATAATGTACCCAACCTTAACAAGATAAGTCCCGCCACTATAGATATAAAAGAAAACAAAGGGCCATAAGCCCATAAAAATCACAACAAAACAATATGCTGATTTACCCATGCATTTACAATATTTATAAAATCATGAATGTATGCAAACCCAACAAAACATAACAAAACATTCGGATATCATTTACACAACGAAATAATCATAATAAACACAACAAAAACTTATTTGTTCATAAAATATAACCAATTGACTGCGTATGAAGGATGAACCTCCTAGCCATAGGCACTGCTGTTCATTGTCTCTCAACAATAGGCCACCCCCAAGCTGAGGCTATGAGTCCACAAAGAGATCTAACCCTATGGATATCCACTCTCCACACTCAACAACCCTAAAACCCCGGTTCTACTCCTACAATAGTTCCAATCCACCATCTCTCTCTTCCCCACAACCTGCACTACCCAAGGAATGTACCCCCTTCACTACTCACAATCCCTCGGGCTATACCATTCATTTATCAGGGCTTCGATTGCACTTGGTAGCCTAGGAATCTCTCAATTGGGGACTTAAAGAACTCTCAGCTGCTTCATGAGTTCTCACAACAACCTTCATAAGGCTCTTGAGCCATTTCCTTAATAGAAAAATGCACTACAGACTTACAACCTGTTTTTCATGCACATAGGCTTACAACTTGTGTTTCAGGAACAAAGGCCACATTTCAGGCATAAAACACAGCCTAACAATGACTACCTTCAAACATACCATGGCTGGTTCTCTTCCCCAACAGACAACTCCTCCCTTGTTGTCCAAAATCTGCATGCAAAAACTATCCCCTCTCTACATACAAATTTCCTTCTCTTTCCCTTGCTTGCTTGACCCTCACTCTTCCCAAATATGATTATACTTCTTCTCTATGCTCCCAATAACTAGGTACCCAATTGAATCTCAACACATCATATCATCCCCAAATTGATGGCT
>SNQJ01S0010814.1:0-15166 GCA_010110895.2 Picea sitchensis | reverse complement strand
ATTGTAATATTTTGATGAAGAACATTGGTTCTTTAGTTATGTCTTGATTTGAGACTTCTTGATTAATCTAAGTCAACTTTCTTACTCCATCTTATTTGCCTTTGATATTGAGAGAGTTCATGAATGACTGATTCACATGGATTGTTGTAACTCTATTATGATGAATGTTTAATTATAGTATTGTTATAATTTCTTTCATTTTCCTTGAAATTTGAATCCAAGAGGATCTTGTATTTGAGTTTTTCCTCCATAGGTTGCTTAAAGACCTAATGTCCATAGCAGACCTCTACACCTTTCTTACCAAAGTCTTCCTTCTACTCACCTTTACTCCAACTTACTGATTGAAGTTAACCAAGACCTCAATTGTTTGTGCATGCTAGTCCAAATTTATGAGTTAGAACATTATTATCATTGAGTCTTCTCCATTTTACCTCTTAAAACTCAATTACACTCACATAAACTGATGGGTATTGGGCTTACCTTCTATGCAATCTGAAGGTGACTTCTAGTGCTTACAGATTTATCGCAAAAGAATCTACCAATTGAGATAACACTCAGGGATGTGTTTTAACTTGATTTTTAATAAACAAGTGATTCAAGTATTTCATGGGGATAAGATCTTGTAGTAAGTTACTCTAAAGGTCATTTTTATTATCAAGCCCATTTTTATTATCAAGCCCTGTCTCTGACTAAAACAAGTGTCGATTAAACTATGAAGACACTATTTTGGGACATGAACCTTCTTGTTTTGTCTTCAATGTTTTCAATAGTGTAGTCCTATGCAATGACCAAATTTTATATTTTAACCCGTGATTATATGTAACCCCATGAGAACTTTAGGGTAAAAAGAAACTATTATCCATGTACATACTTCTCTCAAAGTTAATAAAAACTTGTTTTTGTTAAAAAAGGGGGGTGGGGTTATGGGGTGTGGAGGCTACACATGTTTTTTGGATTATTTGAGCTTTGTAATATCATTGCTATTAAACTCTAATTTGAGGTATTTATAAGCATTTTTTGTTAATCAAATTTCACAATTAAAATAGATTTTGCAATTCTAAGAATTATACAACCTCCCTTCTCAATATTATATGTACATTTCTTTGATATGACATTAACTACCATTTCCATATATTGCAAAAAAAAACTAACTAAACATTTAACAAATATCACATCATTGGTATTGTTGAAAACCTAATCCATTAGAGTTATTACAGTTATGATATTCACTTGAGAAGGATATAAAAAGTTATAAGTCAATAGGCATTATCATGGGATTCCAACACACCTTTTGAAAGATGAATCCAAAGTTCATAGCTCATGCATGTATTTATATGTATATCATATTAATAAAATGAGTACATGTATTTATATGTATATCATATTAATAAAATGAGTATTTAGATGATGTTCATTCTGGTGTATTCTAATAATGGTATCCATCTTCATTCTGGTGTATTCTAATAATGGTAACAGAGCACGGTTCTGGTTTCACCGTGGTAGTTTTATTCTAATAATGGTATCCATCTCCATTCTGGTGTATTCTAATAATGGTATCCATCTCCATTCTGGTGTATTCTAATAGTAGTAACAGAGCACGGTTCTGGTTTCACCATGGTAGTTTCCCATGGAAGGTGAGGTGCAGGGAGGACCGATTGGCACACAAGCTACATCTCATCGAGGAAAGAGATATGGGTGCAATCAAACCTGCTCTAGTCATTTAAAGATCTGAATTGTATCGAACGCTTGGTTGCTATTTTTGAGGAGGAGCCCAGTAGAAAGAGTAAATGTGACAGAATATCAACGCAACCAAAGTGACCCTCATGGATTTGAAGCGATCTGCTAAACCTGGTCACAAAATCGCCCAAAATGAAGCTCACGCAAATCTGAAACATGAACAAAATTCCTTCTCTACGGATCTATCTCACGTGTATAGAAACGCCTCTGAGATCTCATGCATATTTGAAATATGTTTTCATCGTTTGGCTCCATTTGGTTCTCTACTTATTCTCTCTTAAAACTGTATTTCTGCGTCCGCCATGAAAACCGACCCTTCTGCTACGCTGTTCAGGTCGTAGATGCTTTGTTGAATTCAGCGTGGTAGAATAGATTTTTCTATGGGAGTCGTCAAGTGAAATATTGTTGCCAAAGTTGATGAATATTATGTTATCTTAAAGGGTTAACATCATTTGATAGACAATTCGTCAAAGGTTAGCAAGATAGATTTAGGGATCACTACTTCAAGGTTCATGATGAGAACTATCACAACGGAGTTTTCCTATGAAACAAAATTTGTTTTCAAGTTCTGACCAATTAATCATATAGTGAAGGAAATACTGAAACCCTATTCTGATCTATTATTTTGCTCGCTGGTTAGGACTCAATCTGTTGAGACTATTCCAATCTATTACTTATCAAACGGGTTTCTGGCCCTCGACCTAGGTGCTCCTACACTCAACATGTATTATTACATCATTTACATTACTACTACCTGCATATCATTCTCTGTATATCCCTTGCTTTTCTGAAGCAATAGACATCTGGCGATCGAGACCCATGGAGGACCGATATTTTCATAACTTTTTCGCCAATGAGCATTGTCGCCTCGGAGGACATAAGGCCTATTATCCATCACTGTAAATTTTATTGTGTTTCAACCCAGGAGTCAGCATAAGTTCACACTAATTATTTTGATCTGAGCCAACATAATACCGCTTGGACTCTTCAGCTTTGCAGAAATACACAGTTTTCATGACAAGAATGTGAGATTTTCTTGACAGTATCTTGGAATTTGGTTACAGAGATCCAATTTCGTGGAGAAAATCTTCATCAATCCTTGCCTCCATAAGAAAAAAGAGTACTGCCTTTTATATCTGCGAATGTTCTCAGAGTGACCTCCATGCAATATTCATTTTTCTTTTTGACCATTTGATTCAAAATTTTGAGATCGAATATTGCTCCCAAGATGTATGAGTTAGCTATAAACACATACCCTTATCCTATTAGACTAGTTTATCAAATTTTCCACTGTTCAAAAGAGCAGGGAAAACATCCCCGTGTCCAGGGGTACCATCCTTCTTTATCTGTGAGACCTTTAGGTTGCCATGGCATCAAATCTTCTACCACCACGTGTGGATACTGACTCTAGTTAAAGATGTGGATGTCGTTATTTGAGCCAGAGTACTTTTCTACATTCTTAATTGTATCATCATGTGTATTGAATGAATTCATCAACACCAACAGAACTTTATATTTGTTGTTTAGAGACTATTTGCTTCACAATCAAGTCCAGAAATGTTTGGCCATTTCATATACAATCCATTTATGATAAAACTGTGATTTGCAAGCAAGAGGGGGTGGTGTGTCTATCAAGCTCGAACCTGGTTCCATTACTAAAGACATTAAAGTTTTCTAACCAAACTAGACTTTCAGGGATGAAGATCATTGAGACCAACAAACAACACATTCAATCGGTGTGTCTATCAAGCTTGAACCTGGTTCCATTACCAAAGACATTAAAATTTCTTAACCAAACTAGACTTTCAGTGATGAAGATCATTGAGACCAACAAACAACACATTCAATCCTGAAGATCAATTCAATTCCAGAATAAAGAATTTTTTTTTGTACTTTTTTGAAATTAAGTTGAATTACATTGTAAATGGGTGCATATTCGATAGAAGTCCACACCCTCCATTTGTTGAGTTTGAATTCTTGAATTTGATTGTTAAAGGATCGAGTTGCAAGAAACCTTTTGAGATCTAAGTCAACCTTTAAATAGCTTGAATTGATGAATTATTAGAGTTACTGAATACTCTAATACTCTCCATTGTCAACAATACGGTCACAATTGACAAAACAACTTTCACTAATGTTACAACATGTTTACAACATTCACAGTACAAAATTGAATTTTTGCGGCTTCAATCACAACACCAACAAGATGAAATATAACAAAAGAATGAACATTTTGAAATAGTCCTTGTTCAGAAAAATTATATTTTTGAATTTGAGAGTGATTCTTATCAACAGCCAACAAATGATCAAATCAGTGTCACCGCTTCAAAAGCAAATTCAAATGAAGATGAAGTTTATCATAAACAAGTTTTGCTTACACTTTCGAAGCCCAACATCAAACCTTAGGAAGAAATCATCAACAACAAGCACAAAACAAAACAAGTCTTGGATACAAAACCATTCATATTATAGATTATTCCAAACCAATCCAGTTCCAGGGTGCTAGATTCCTTCAAGAAAATCCGTATTCCTCTGCCTTAGTTCAAGATCATAGTCCTAAATGTCAACATTGTCATCGAGTTGGCCACATGGAAGATCATTGTTTTGATCTTCATCCTTGTGAGGATTGTGGAAAGCACAATGCCTTTAAAGAGATGTTTCAAACGTAAGAAACCTACAAGAGTAAAAGATCACTATGGATGGATCACTTCTTGGCAATGGTCATCAATAGCCAAGAAGATATATCGATCATATCGCAGAATTCATTCTCGAGTATTGACACACCTTGCAATGAAAATATTTTCATCTTCTCACCTTGTCCCTCACATGGGGGAAATAATATCAGTGACTGACAATCAGCCTTTGTGACATCCTCAGTTTTAGTCCCCACAAATTATAATGTAATTGTGCAAATATTAATTAGGTTGGTGCGTCGTTATGTTTGGGGAAAAGTGCATGTATTGATTAATATGGTTGAGGGCCAAATTGTGTATTACGAACATTGAATGATTAATAATAATAAAAAAGTGATCGTTAGTTATGATACGAGAGGCATCAAAATTATGAAGGGCTATGATTCCACAAGAGAGAAAGGGGTCCAAGGGGGGAATATTCATGGGTGTTAATCCAACCCACATTCCCGAATTATTATCATTCGGTAAACCTTTTATTTTTTTGTTGAGTGTTCCCAAGGAAAAATCTTTAAACTCATGTAAGAGGGTGGATGTGATGAGTCGCATCCTTTAGTTATTGGGAGCATGGAGTTGAAGTGCAATCATCTTTCGGAAGAGTGAGGGTCAAGTAAGCAAGGGAAAGAGAAGGAAATGTGTATGCAGAGAAGGGATAGTTTTTGCATGCATATTTTGGGCAGCGAGAGAGGAGTTGTGTGTTGGGGTAGAGCACCAGCCATGGTATGTTTGAAGGCATCCATTGTGGGTTTATGTTTTATGCTTGAAATGTGGCCTGTGTACTTGAAAAATAGATTGTAAGAGTGTAGTGTGATTTTCTATTAAGGAAATGGCTCAAGAGCCTTATGAAGGTTGTTTTGAGCACTCATGATGCAAATGAGAATTCATAAAGTCCCCAGCTGAGATATTCCTAGCCTACCGAGTGCACTAGATTCCCTAAAAAACTAATGGTACATCATGAGGGACTATGAGCAGTGAAGGGGGTACACTCCTTGGGTAGTGCAGGTTGTGGGGAAGAGAGAGATGGTGGATTGAAACTGATGTAGGAGTAGAACCTGGGTTTTAGGGTCATTGAGTCTGGAGAGTGGACAGTGAGAGGACCATATCTCCTTGTTGACTCATAGTTTCAGCTCAAGGGTGGTATGTTGTTGAGAGACACTAAAAGCAACACCTATGGTTGTGAGGTTCATCCTTCGTACGTAGCCAGTTGGTTATATTTTATGAAAAGATAAGTTCTTGTTGTGTTTATTATGATTATTTCATTGTGTAAATGATATATGAATGTTATGTTATGTTTTTTTGTGTTTGCATGCATTCATGAGTTTATAAATGTTGTAGATGCATAGGTAAATCAACATATTGTTTTGTTGTGATTTCTATGGGCATGTTGCCCTTGGTTTTCTTCCTTGGTTTTCTTTTATATGCATGCAGTTTAAAAAAAAATGTGTTTAGTCAGCTAAGTCGTTTTTGTAGTGATGGGACTTAGCTTGTTAAGGATGGGTACATGATAGATTGGTATCAGATTTGTAGGTTACAACACCATGCCTTCAAGGCCCTACTACATGACAATAAGAAGTTGTTTGGATGAGTTTCGTTTGGGTGAAAATTATTTACTTCGGGACAGGTTTGGGTGAAAATTATTTACTTCGGGACAGCGTCGGAGGGGATAATTCTCGTGGTTTTATGCTATCATGAACATCATGGAAACTGTGTTCGCGATTCTTCATGGCCCCGGTTTTCAATCGAAGCCTCATTTGCTCAATTCTGGGCATCGAAGCCCGAGTTATGCCTCCCGTACATCGCTCAAATCGGCCGACAGCTTCCACGCAGTCGCCAATATGTGATCTGAAGCACGGATCCCACATGGGCATGGGGAAGGATTCAGTAACCTCGCTGCCCTTCATGCCCAGCCGCTGCCTAATCCATCGTGACTGACAGCTGGTCACCTTGTGATAGGTATGTTTTACCGCCACATGTTCTTAGAAGAGTGGTGCAGAGGTCAAGACCCAACGAGAAGAGTCGTTCATCAGACTGGAACCACTTGGGAATGAAGAGATATAGAGGTGTTTTGGTTCATGGTCGGTGGCTCGACCTAGAGTTGAGTGAAAGTTCCGTAGGGAAAATCGATGGCCTAGTGGACTAGACCAGAGTAGAATGGAAGTTCCACGGGGTGACCTGTGCCTGAGATTGGAAGCATATATCAGTGAGATAAGAGGAAACATTTCTCGGTGACCAATGGCCCTGTAGACTAGACCAAAAGCATATAGAAGTGAGAGAAGGGGAATCATTTTCCAGTGACTGAAATCTATTGACTAGATCGGACTTAGAATAAAAATCTAGGAGAATAACATCAGTGTCATATCAATTCCATGTCATCTAGTGATGTCACATCAGCAGATTTCCACGTAGGCAAGACTCTCCTATAGACTCAAAAAAAAATGAAGTCTAAAGCTTATTTTTTCTTATTTTGTCCATAAATAAAGAAAATTACATCAAATTGGGATGAAACTTCTAGGGTTTTCGTAGTAAGGAGGGATACAAAAGTGTTATAGAGTGCCACTATCCATTTATGCTTGAATTTGTCAGAAAATGAAAAATGGTTTTTAAATATTTGGGTCAAGATCATTGGCAGAGATTCGGATTAAGATGAAATTTGGAGAGAGTCAAGAAAGAAGACATGGAAATAAACCATGAAGGAATTGAATAAAAACTAAGGGGTCTCGAAGGGGGATGCTGAAATAGGACAAAATTCATTACTCCAAACCACTTTTTTTTTAAGGGGGAATTTAGGGAAAAAAAGTGATCCTGCATCACAAACTAAAAAATTTATTTACTCAACTTTTTGTATAATAATCAAGTCAAATAACTTTTGGTTTAGTGAAATTTTTCTAAAAGTGCACAACTTGGGAGATAGTCAGTTTGGCTAAAAATTGGCATGGAAAGGTGAAAGTGAAATTTTTGGGTCCATAGAAGTGTAGAGAGATTGTCATCACTATCGTGTTTTCCAAGATTGTGAAACCAACTTTGCAACCTCTATATATAAGTGAAGCAAAAATTCGAAGGTGGACAAAGAATACATTTGCATGTTGGGTTTTCTCACAAATCCCTATCATTCTTCAAATACATAATCAATGACATTTTTATGAGAAAAGCCAAATGCCTAATGTTATGCATAATATTTGACAAACCAATTTGAAAAAAAGTGCAACCAAGTGGAAATAAATGAACATTTGTTTGATAACTTTCTTACAATCCTTTTCCATACTAAAATTGCTAAATATGAGAAATGTCGCAAAACAATTGGACAACATGATTAGTGAAGTATACAATAGAAAAGCTCCAAATTGTCAAGTAAGGTTTAAGAGATAAATTTAAAAATCGCGTAAAGATTACAGAAGTGGAAACCCATGAGACTCAAGATACACAATTACCAAACCATCATATTGTAAATATTTCAACGAGTCTTAATTTTTTGGTTGTAGAAAAATGTTGTTTTGTTCTTTTCCTTTTTATTGAATCTTCATGAAACACTCATCCTAAAACATTTCCTATCCAACATTGCATTGTTAGCTAAAACAAAATATTCATAACAAAATAGACTAAAATATAGTTACAAAAAGCAGATAAACAAAACCAAAATTGGAAAATAACAATAGTAAACAAACCTTTATTAATATTCATAATTGAATGCAATGTTCACTTGTCTCTTTGAAGGGGCAACCTCCAACATGAGTAGAGATCGAAATACAACAATATTCACTTGACAACCAATTACATAGCTTCTACTACTATATACAGTTTATAATTGATCATAACCTTGTCCACCTAGTGGATCTCCATTAATGAAGCCTCAACCACTAACTAGTGTACCTTCTTTAATAAGGCCACTTACATTTATTGATTTCACACTCTACTACCTCGTTGGGCCTTATTTAATAAATATATCCCTAGATACATTAAGTAACAACCTATTTAGACACTAACTAAGGGAGTTAGGGTGGGACCCTAACATGCCCTCCCCCTTACAAATAGCATTGCCATCAAGGCTAGAGATGAGGAAATTAGTGGAGAATATCTATTGGTTTGCATGTAGCTTCTTCAGGCTGTGTATCCTTCCATTGTATAAAAAATTCATAGATAGTGCACTGACAAATATAATGCTCACGTTGCTCCAAAACAACTTTAATCTACAACCAATTGGAACCCTCCTTTTCCAATTTTGGAAGGTTGGTTTGAACTCTACAATTGGACCCGGTAATTTTCTTCAAGAACACATGAAACACTAGGTGGAGATTAGAATGCTTGGGTCAAGCTAATTTTTAAGCCATTGGCCCTATACATTGATTGTAGTATTAAGGGTCCATAAAACTTAGGAGATAACTTTTAATGGCTTGTATCCTTGAGGGAGGTATATTGATAGGGTTGGAGATGCAAGAACACCTAATCCCCTTTTTCAAAATAGCATTTGAAGCAATGTTTGTCTACATGTTTCTTCGTGTGATTCTGAAATGAACAAAGTTCTTTCACTGAGGAATATCCAACATAAGAAGAACAAATAGTTAAAATCCATATAAGATAAGTAAATATGTAACCGAATAATTAATATGACATAGATGATATAATTCAATACAATGTGACAATGTATTTATACGCATTGACTAGTCACTATGTTTGATCAGTCATGTCCCTTGTTTAGGTCATGTCTCTTAGTTAGGATGTTTCAATTCATTTATTATTATTTACTATTGTTATTATTGTTATTTATTTGATGTTTATAAATTTTATGTTTGTTACATTTCTTATCCCTCCAAGATGCTTTGTCCTCAAAGCATTTTATGAACAAGCTTGTGTCTCTATTCTAGCCCATAATGCTTTCACGTGATTTTTTTCCATGAAGCTATGATGGTTGATGATACCAAATGATATAAGTTATGAAGCATTGAGCAAAATTGTTGTATCGTAAAAGGTTCAAACCACCCTAATTTATTTTTTTGCAAAACTATTTGGTGATGATTTCGGTGTCCACACATGAGCTTCTCTTCAATATAATAGGATCTTCCATTAGCTTCTCATATTGATTTCATCTTTGGTTAGTTCGTTAAATAATATGATGACTTTTATAATTGAGATGATGATGATGTGGAAAATATATCTCATTCAGACATACACTTAGACTCAATCATATTTCAGTCTCCAACAAAGTTTCAACAGCCACGCATTAAACCACACAGTTGTACTTTATGAACAGAAACACTAATAGACTAAGATCCGAAATAAAATAGCAGCAGAACTAACTCTTTAATAGCAAACAAAATAACATATTTGGCAACAAAAATTTTGGGTTATGCTCTAGGAAGAAACTGTAGGAAAGAAATGACGGCTTAAGGAGTAATTTCTTATTTAGCTCTAGGGAAAATCGGAGATTTACAAAAGCAATAATATCAGCATGAAATACATAGACATATCTCACTCTCCAACAAAATATCCCTATAGAAAACAGTGCCAAAATGTGTTCTAGACATAGTGCCTTGGTTGTACGACTTGTATGGCCTAGTATAGTCAGAAAACAGCCACAAAATGCCTAGAAAATTATGCCAGGGAGATTTTGTACAGTATAGTACCCTGTTGTACATAATACTCCAGCAAAATTGTCTTGGAATTTGTTCCATACTGTAACAAAGCTAGTTTCATTTAATTGTGTGCCTTTCTCTTGTTGTACGACCAGCATTCACTGATGTATGGCCCTTCCTATAGAAGTTGTATGGATAGTATTAAATTTTGAAATATCTCTTGAGATGCCTACCAATCCCTCTCCTAGGGATGCATGCCAATCTCCTTTGTTGCTTCTCTTCCCTCCAAGTTAAGAAACCTCTCTCGAAAAATGTGACCCTTCACCTTCCCTCCAAGCTATCCTCAAGATGTGCATTGCTCTCTCCCTCATGAGATACCTTTATGAATTTTCAAAGTGTAACTTCCCTAACCATTGGTCTTCCAATGAGATTGACAGTCAATATTAGATCTTTCTCTCATGAGATCAACGGTCACAACTTAATCATTCGTTGAGGTCACTTGAGTCACTAAAATGACCCATAACATCATAAAGTCACTTTTACACTTAAAAATTAAAAGACCTAACTTTATAAAATCACTTTATAAAGTTACTATATAAAAATGCATTATAAAGTCACTAGGGAGAATTGTGCTCGGTCACTTCCGTATGTTGGGTGTCGACAATGTAGAATTACCTCTGAGCTACCAAATCTAACACTCCCTCTTAGCGAGAGAGGTACTACTGGTATCACCAACAGAATCTGTCTCCGACTTATCAGCTGCCATAGGCACTCCCTTTGTACTAAAAGCCTTTGCTCCCCTTAAACATGAAGCCATTGCTCCCATTGCACTAGAAGCATCGGTTGCTACCTCCACTGATCTATGAACTGAAGACATACTCCTACAAGAATGCACACTCTCCTGAGAATCCATTTGTGTCGACTCATGCATGATGAGTCCTCTAAGAGTCCCGAGAGAGGACTGAGCCACAAACAACCACAACTTGTTCTACTTGAGAACACTTATGATTCTCACCTTCCACTGCAAGTAGTTGCAGATCCCCTCCAACTTATATTCAAACATGATATTGGAATTCATCTTTGTCCACCTGAGAAAGAACCTTCTTTCCCCTTCTTTCAAGAAAAATCCCCAGCAAATTACTTAATGTCCCAAGTGCCAAAATCTCCACAGAACTTCAGAGCACCTGCTCTGATACCATGTAGCAAATATATCTTATTTCAGACATACACTTAGACTCAATCAAATTCCAGTCTCCAATAAAGCTTCAACAACCACACAGTTGTACTTTATGAGTAGAAACACTAACAGACTAAGCTATGAAATAAAATAGCAGTGGAAATAACTCTTTAACAACAAACAAAATAACATATTTGGCACCAAAAATTGTGGGCTATGCTTCAGGAAGAAACTGTAGGAAAGAAATGACATCTTACGGAGTAATTTCTTGTTCATCTCTAGGGAAAATCAAATATTTACTACAACAATAATATCAACATGAAATACACATACTTTCTCACTCTCCAGCAAAATATCCCTCTAGATAACAGTGCCAAATTGTGTTCTGAACAGAGTGCCTTAGATGTACGGCCCAATACAGTCARCAAACAACCACAAAACACCTAGAAAATCATGTCAGGGAGTTGTTGTAGAGTACAGTACCCTGTTGTATGGAATAATCCAGCAAAATTGTCTTGGAATTCATGCCAAATTGTAATAGAGTTGGTTGCCTTGAATTATGTTCCTTTCTCTTTTTGTACGGCCAACATTCACTGATGTACGGACCATCCTGTAGAAGTTGTATGGACAGTATTAAATGATAAAATCTCTCTTGAGATGCATACCAATCCCCTGGTACACTAGGATTTTACAGACTTAACCACTCAAATCTATAGATCCAACAATTTCTCACCATATTTCAAGCAAAATTAAATGGATAATATCCCAAAAAAATAGCCAAAACTGAGAACATTCATACTAAGGCATAACTCAAAACTGTTTTGAGAATGTACTTCACAACTCAACTGGACGCTTATAATTTGACTTGGAATTCAAATAAAGAGATTTTAATAATATTTAACCTAGGGAATTTGTTTTAATTTTAGCTCTTCTATTATCATGACAACGATAATTAAGCGACAAGCTCGTATATTCTTTAGTGGCTGCTACAAAGGATCTTGATACTAACTTGTGAGATATGTTAAAGTTAAATTATCGATTACTATAGAGGTTCACAATACTTTTTTCCCTGCCATTTTCTATGTATATAAACTTATTTCATGAAATGGGTTGATTATATAAAGTTGGTTGAGTTTATATTTCAAAGTGGAGGTTAAACCTAAGTGCATTTTTTCTTTTCTTGCTTCTATAACTATAACTATTGACCTTCATGAACTTCAATGTATGGTAGTGAAATGATTTTGACTGTAGTTTGTATTTCCTATGACAGTGACAGTTTATTTATTTTGATTTTTTGGTTTTGATCTTAGAATTTGTAGGGAATTAGTTTTTTCTTCACTGGATTTTATGAAATATAAATGGTCAATGGTCGGTTTTTTTGTTTTGTTTTTTTAATTTGGTCAAATATTTAAGGATCAAAAAACTCTAATAAATTTGGTAAATGTGTGGATAAGAGTCATATCAAACAGGATCAGAAGACAATGTCGCCAAAGGTCAAAATCAAACTGTGGCTCTGATACTAAATGAAATGAACAAAGTTTGTTTACTGAGGAATATCCAACATAAGAAGGAAAAGCAGTTAAAATCCATATAGGATAAGTAAATATATGATGAATCATGAATATGAGATAGATGATAGAGTTCAATGCTATGTGACGGTATACTTATATGCATTGATTGGTCTTTGTAGTTGATGGGTCATGACCCTTGTTTAGGTCATGCATCTTAGTTAGATGTGTCATTTCATTTCATAATTATTTATTGTTGTTGATGTCATTTATTTGATGTTATATATATTTTTGTTCATTGCAGATTTTGAGCCAACACCAAATTATCTTTGAAGGTACTAAGTGTGTCAACACGAGTTGTTAGGGTGTTGTCTACCTCCTAAACCTTAGAGAGGCTCGATAAGTATGATATCACTAACGAGGGTACTTGTCCATACACTATCTCAAAGGGGGGAATGTTAGTAGCAGCATGATAAGTAGTATTGTACCACCATTTGGTGAGGTGTAACCATTGGACCCATTGGTCTTGTCATTCCAAAGAAAAAAAATGTAAATAAGCTTTCAAACATTTGTTGATTGCTTCCACCTAGCCATCAATTTGGGGATGATATGATGTGTTGAGATTCAATTGGGTACCTAGTTATTGGGAGCATAGAGAAGAAGTATAATCATATTTGGGAAGAGTGAGGGTCAAGCAAGCAAGGGAAAGAGAAGGAAATTTGTATGTAGAGAGGGGATAGTTTTTGCATGCAGATTTTGGACAGCAAGGGAGGAGTTGTCTGTTGGGGAAGAGAACCAGCCATGGTATGTTTGAAGGTAGTCATTGTTAGGCTGTGTTTTATGCCTGAAATGTGGCCTTTGTTCCTGAAACACAAGTTGTAAGCCTATGTGCATGAAAAACAGGTTGTAAGTCTGCAGTGCATTTTTCTATTAAGGAAATGGCTCAAGAGCCTTATGAAGGTTGTTGTGAGAACTCATGAAGCAGCTGAGAGTTCTTTAAGTCCCCAATTGAGAGATTCCTAGGCTACCAAGTGCAATCGAAGCCCTGATAAATGAATGGTATAGCCCGAGGGACTGTGAGTAGTGAAGGGGGTACATTCCTTGGGTAGTGCAGGTTGTGGGGAAGAGAGAGATGGTGGATTGGAACTATTGTAGGAGTAGAACCGGGGTTTTAGGGTTGTTGAGTGTGGAGAGTGGATATCCATAGGGTTAGATCTCTTTGTGGACTCATAGCCTCAGCTTGGGGGTGGCCTATTGTTGAGAGACAATGAACAGCAGTGCCTATGGCTAGGAGGTTCATCCTTCATACGCAGTCAATTGGTTATATTTTATGAACAAATAAGTTTTTGTTGTGTTTATTATGATTATTTCGTTGTGTAAATGATATCCGAATGTTTTGTTATGTTTTGTTGGGTTTGCATACATTCATGATTTTATAAATATTGTAAATGCATGGGTAAATCAGCATATTGTTTTGTTGTGATTTTTATGGGCTTATGGCCCTTTGTTTTCTTTTATATCTATAGTGGCGGGACTTATCTTGTTAAGGTTGGGTACATTATAGATTGTTATCAGAACTATAGGTTACAGCACCAGCCATTCAAGGGCCTACAACATGATAATAAGAAGTTGTTTGGATGAGTTTTCGTTTGGGTAAAAAGTGTTTGCTTCGGTACAACGTCGTAGGGAAGAACTCTAGTGGTTTAACACTATCATGAAGGGCATGGAAATCGTGTTCAAGTGAGTCCTCATGGCCTTGGATTTCCATCGAGCTCTCATTTGCTCGATTTGGGCATCAGGATTGGGAATTATGCCTCCCATAAGACAGCGCTCAAAAACTATCAATTGATCCTCCACGTGAATTCCAGTCATCGATCTATGATCTAAGCTATTTATCCCACACGCATGGGAAATGGTTCAGGTAACCTCAGCACCCCGTCATTATGCTCAATCAGTGCCTAGTAATCCATTGTAAATATCAGTGGTCGCCTTCTGATAGGTCTGTCTCGCTGCCATGTGTCCTTAGAAGAGTGGTTCAGAGGTCAAGACCCCACGTGAATATTCCTTCATCGGACCGGAACCACTTGGGAATGAAGAGAGTCGAAGGTGTTCTGACCAATGGTCAATGGCCCGGCTCGGATTTAAGTGAAAGTTCCGTGGAGAAAATCGGTGGCCTGGTGGACCAAACCGAAGTCTAATGGAAGTTCTACGGGGTGACTAGTGACCTAGTGGACTAGATCGGAAACATATTGAAGTGAGAGAAAGGGAATCATTTCCTCGATGACCGAAGTCTGCTGACTAGATCGAACTCAGAATAAAAACAGTGTCACATCAATTCCATGTCAACGAGTGATGTCACATCAGTGGATTTCCACGTAGGCAAGATTGTCCTATAGTCTCAAAAACAAATCTAGAGCCATTTTTCCTATTTTGGCCATAACTGGAGTAAATTAAGTCAGATTGAGATGAAACTTTTGTGTTTTGTCT
>SNQJ01S0010813.1:103437-114938 GCA_010110895.2 Picea sitchensis | reverse complement strand
ATATGCAGCCTGCGAACTATCTTTTAAACTATGCTTTCTGGAAACTGACAAGTGTAACCTTTCTCATGAAAATGTTCTTAGTAAAGAGTTTGATTTTCTATTATCATGACACTATCATGACATCATCCTGATGACCAAAAATGTGGATAACAACTTCGAATCTCGGTTAGTATTGTCGAGCCTAGCCAATCATGTTCAATAACTTGGATCTTGGCTGAATATATATGCAGACCATGCTCATCTAAAATTTGTCTAAGTTATTGCACCATGTTCATGCCGAGGGAGTATTTCTCTAAGTTAGCATATAACTTATGTTGTCGCAGGGTGTGTAGGACCTACTAAAGTTTTGTTGCAAGTGTTCTTCCCAACTCTTGTTGAAGATGAGGATGCCATCTAGATATGCAACAACAAAGGAATTGTTGAATGGATGCAATAGTTAATCCATCAACCTCGTGAAACTTGTTGGGGAATTCATAAAGCCAAAGGGCATGACCAACCACTCAAAAGGAACTTATAATTGAAAGTAGTCTTCCATACATCATTTGATTCTATTAGGACCTAATGGTAGCCAAAATTCAAATCATTCTTACTAAAGAACTTGGCTCCCTTGATTTGGTTGAGAAATTTGTCAATTTAGGGAATAGGATCTTGGTTCTCGACTGTGATTTTTCTCAGATATTTGTAATCAATACAAAATTTCCATGTCCTTTCTTTCTTCTACACAAACATGATTAGGCTTCTGTAGGATGATGAGCTTGGTCAAATTTCCCCTTTTTAGAGAATCTCTTGAATTTGGCGCTTCATTTCCTCATTTCCCAAGAGAGAGAATTAATATATTGGCCCATTAGGTAAAGGAGAACCAGGGGTCAATTGATTAAATGCTTGACCTGAAATTGCATAGGCACCTTGGTAGATAAGGTGAATATGTCTCAGTATTCTTCCAAAAAAAAATCCACTTGCTTATGTTGTTTCGAGAAGCCCTGTGTAGAGGCCATGGATATGGTTGCGACCTTCTGTTCACCTTGAGAGAGAATCATGAAGAGGACAAATTTATCAACTTGGGAGGTGAGCTTCTTGCATTTCTTAGCTGAGACCAAAGAAATTGCGGTAGGTGGAGATACCCTTGGTATCCTATACAATTGTCAACCCAAAGTAACAATGACACAACAAGGTCTAGATTCATATACAACGTGATGTTTTCACATATATGGTTGGTCTAAAAGAACATCATAAAATTCAAATTCATTGTCACCCATATCCTTGGTGATGGTGTAATGGCCGTAATGAAGTGGACATATATTCTAATGGGGCCCTGTAATGTGTTATTTCTATACATGTAACGAAACCTTGTCTCCCACCTCAAACTTGTGTGGAAATCAATGTTGATCATGGAGTTTCTTGTACTCACCTTTGGATTTATGTAAAATATCATGGACCTATTAGAATATGTGCTAGATGCATTCAATGAATTTGGTGGATTTTTTGCCCTTGGATTGAACATGGAAAGATTCTTCCTATGTACAAGAAAGGGGCAGTGCCACATCAATAAAGTCCAATGGTTTAAATTTCAAGCCCACCCGAAAAAGGGTTGTGGCTAGTCGAGTTATGGATGCCTCTGTTGTAGTTGTGTTGATAATAAGAAAGAATATCATCCAATGTGTGTGGATGCTTGGAGTTGTACATGTGCAAGATATGCATGACCATCCTACTGACGACCTCAGTTTTTCCATCAGTTTGGGGGTGGAAGGAAGTGGATTTTGTGAGCTTGTTGTCTAGAAGGGACCATAGGATCGACCAAACTATAATCAATAACCTATTGTCCTAATCTAATATGATGGTCTTTGGTAGACCAAAATGTACCTACACTCACTCGAAGAATACCTTGGCATTGGCCTCAGTTTTGATATTTTTCTTACAAGTTGTTAGAATGGCCATATTATATAATCGATCAACAACCAAGAATACATAGTAATTTCCATGCTTGGTTAAAAGGAGACCTGACATGTAGTCCATCGATATGGATTCTCAGGGCCTGTCATTAGTACACAAAGGGGTGTACATTACTTGTTTTTTAATGGATGGATTGGTGATGGAGTAGGCAGTGTAGGATATGATATACTTACTGACATCTTGTCGAAGCTTCATCCAATAGAAATAATTTTGTAGTACTTCCACTATCGTCTCCATGACAAAGTGTCTTTCCACTTGAAAATAGTGGGCTTCCCAAATAATCTTCAAATGCTCACTTGAAGGAACACGCAAATGAACTAGATGGCATAACAATCCATCCTGAAGATGAAATTTGGAAATGAATATGCATGTTCCCAACATCTATAAGGTTGTAGTGAAGTCAAGATCATTGTCATAGAGTTAGGGCCACTCAGAGGTCTCATTCTCTTAAGAGTCAAGCACCATGTCTAGTCCTACAAATCTAGGTTGATTGAGGTAGTCAACTACATGATTGGTGTTCCCTTTCTTATATTTAATATTGAGGTGAAATTATTGCAATTATGTGGACCAATTTTGATGGAGGTCATTCTATAATTTTCTTTGTGTTTGCATGAATTGTAGAGGCTTGTGATTCATATGGATGATTGACTCATTCCCTAGAATGTAATTCTTCCATTGAAGGAAGACTTGTACCATAGAATACATTTTTTTCATAGGTGGGGTACTTATGGATGGCATCTGAGAGTGTTTCACTATGATAGACCACAAAATGACTATGTTGAGTGAGAAAGACACCAACAACGTAATTTAAAGCATCTTCCTCAATCTGAAAAGGTTTTTGTAGATCAAGTAAGGAGAGCATCGGGTATAAGCATAGACGTTTTTTCATATCATCAAATTCTTTCTATAGTGACATGGCCCACAAAAATCGATCTTTTCAACCACCCTTGGTCAACTGCATGAGGGGCCATGGAATATGAGAAAACCCCAACATAAATTTTTCATAGAAGTTGGAAATGCCAAAGAAGCTTCAAAGCTTGGTTATTATTGTTGGGCCTAGCTAGTCACAAATGACTTGGATCTTGGATGGATCTATATGAAAACCATCCTCATCTATAATGTATCTAAGGTATTGGACCATATTCATGCCAAGGTAGTATTTTTCTAAGTTAGCATATAACTTGTGTTGCTGCACGTTGTGTAGGACCCTTTGAATGTGCTACAAGTGTTATTCCCAACTCTTATTGAAGATGAGGATGTCATCCAAATATACAACCACAAAGGAATTGGTGAAATAATTCAATATATTATCCATCAACCTCATGAAATTTGTTGGGGAATTCATCAAGCCAAAGGGCATGAAAAACCACTCAAAAAGACCTTAGACTTGAAAGCATTCTTCCATACATCATTTGATTCTATTGGGATCTAGTAGTAGCAGAAATTTAGATCAATCTTACTAAAGTACTTGGCTCTCTTGAGTTGGTCGAGAAGGTTGTCAATTGGGGGAATAGGGTACTAGTTCTTGACTATCATTTGTTCAAAACTATGTAATCAATACAGAGCTGTCAGGTCCCATATTTCTTATGCATGAGCATGATTAGGCTTCTTCAGGATGAGGATATTGGTCGAATGTTCCCTTTTTTGAGAATCTCTTGAATCTCGTGCTTTATTTCCTCATTTTCAAGAGTAATAATTAATATATTGGCCCATTACGTAAAGGACCACTAGGGGCCAGATCAATTAAATGCTTGATTTGACAGTGAAGAGGCACCTCCCTAGGTAAGGTGAATATGTATCGGTATTCTTCCACAACTTTTTCCACTTGCTTCCGCTATGTCGAGAAGCCCTTTTTGGAGGCCATGGATGTGGCTGTGACCAGTGATAAAATTTGAAGGGTTGGTATTAATTTCATTTGGAAGGGTATATAATCACCAACCCTTCAAGGATGAAAAGTTAAAATAATAATTGTACTTCAATTCACAAGCGAACATTTAGTAAACCCATCCAAAAAAATGGAAAAATAAATTTTTTTCCTTCCAAATGTTTATAATATTTAAAATTTAAATAATGGTAACATAAAAACTTATAAAATTTTAATAAAACTTCATAAAAAAATATTTTTTTTTCTTTCAAATTTATAATATACACAAAATCATTGTTATTTTAAATAAATGAACACATTTTAATAAAATATAATAAGAAAACATATCATTCATTCTATGTTGTCTTGTATTTTATTTGCTAAACTAGAGTTGTGTCTAGTTTTTCAGACAACAAAATCAAATCTAAGTCTAGTTTTTCAAACAACTTTTTGATTCATCAAAATAGAGAGAATATTAGGTACACTGGTATTATATTTAACATTGTCTGAATTACAGAGATGTGCAAAGTTTTGAACTGAAATGTGTACAGGAAAGACAAAAGACAAGAATGGTTTCTCGGCCAGGCATGGATTACAGTGACCAAGTCCACATGGAAGGATACAATAGGAATGTTTATAAATTCCAAAGACAAATATTTTGAATAATGATCATGAATAAATGAATTTCAATGTGGATGAAGTCTCTACCACCTGAACATAATTTCAAAGAAGGCATGGCCTAATATCCTCTTCATTATTGTTTTTCAAATCCTAGGAGTCTCTATAAATATAGGAACTGAAACTGTTGGAGCTCTAGGGAGTGAAGAAGAGTCTTCAATGATTTGCACAAAGGTATTAAAATAAAGATAAAGTTTTCTTATACTTACAGATTATAATAAATAAGTAAAATATTCTCGACCTTAACCAGAGAAGGTGAAACAATCAACTTGCACTTGAAACATTGAAATATGTCAACCTCGGTCTTCCAGAGGGATGTAATAAATAAGTAATTAAACGGTCTTCCATATCATAAGTAATGGACTTAATAATACTAGAGTCATGAAGATTCACAGTATAGCAAGTAAAATATATGAAAGAGTGAGGGTTCACAAAGTGTGAGCAGTTAAAAATGATTGAGAAGAAGTATAATGAAAATCTAGAAGCATTACCTTGACAAAGATGGTTCTCACACGTTTGATATTCCTATATGGATGCCTATTGCCACAAGTTCTCCAACAAGTTCATTTATGCAAAATATGTTGGAGAAATAGAGCTTAAATAGAATTAAGAACCGAGGAGTGTGCACACTATGCAGTTTGGCAAGAATTGAGATTGTAAAGTAGACTTTATCCTTTCAAAGTTGTCATTATTAACTTATAATATATATATATATATATATATATATATATATATAATGCAAGTTTATAATAATATTGATAATATTTAAATTTTTTGTAAATTTATAAAATTTTATTTAAAAGTTACATTATTTATAAAGTTTTGAGGAACTTATTATTATATTAGTTTATATATAATAATAAATAATGTAATTTCTATATAAATAACTTATTATATATTTCTAAGACGCCATGTGCTGAAAGAGTATGTCACCTTTGTGACACTAAGAAGGTTGAAGATGAAAAACATATTCTTTTAGATTGTCCACCCTATACCCATATCAGATCTCATTTTCAAAATATTTATCACACTACCAACCTTCCTAACCTCTTAACTCAACAAAAATATGGTGATATTGAAAAGCTTCTCTTAATTCTTTTCAAGCTTAATCATCATCATCGTCGTCATTGTTATTATAATATATAAAATAATTGTATAATTATTATATAAATAATAATAATAATAATAATCTAAATCTATTTTTAAGGTCACGGTCAAGCCAACGCACCAAATTGGTGTATGAGACCCTCTTGTTTGTGGGACAAGGGACCCCCCTCCGCCCAACGATTTGACTGGTAAAGTCTACGAAGGTATACATACTAATATATATTATATATACTAATTATTATATATTATAATTAATACTAATAATATATTATGTAATTATTAGTATATATTAATAATTATAATATTATATATATATAATATAATATTATATATATATATTAATTGTACTATTAACTTATAATATATTATATATATATTATTAAATAATATTATATATATTAGTATTATTAATTTATAATATAATATAAACACCTTTAGAAAAAATCTCTACAAAAAAATGTGTTCAATTATAATCCATATTATATAATGAATATATAATCCTAATATTAATTTATAAATTACATTATTAAATAGATATATTAATATATATTAGTAGTGTATGTTTATATTATTTTTATTATTATTAATATTATGTGCAAAATTTTTTTATTTTTTTTCAAGATAAATTCCTACACACCTTTCTCTGACGAGCTCGAAGCCTTTGGAAGGGCTGGGACGGGATCAAGTTTGATCGTTGACTACGAACTTTTGTTCACCTTGAGAGAGAATCATAAATAGGACAAATTTCTCATTCTAAGAGATGACATTCCTACACTACTTAACTGAGACCAAAGAAATTGTAGTAGGTGGAGATACCTTTGGTATCCTTTAGAGTTGTCTGCCCAAAGTAACAATGACATCATGAGGTCTAGATTCATATACAAAATGATGTTTTCACATATATGTCTGGCCTAAAATAACATCAAAAAATTCAAGTGGGGATACATCACACAATACGTCATCCTTGAAGGGCTTGATGCGATAGGGTAGGCATAATTTTTGGTGGACATGGAGATCTCATCCTTGGCTAAGCCACCTGATTTTATATGGTTGCAGATGTGATGTTGTTGGAAAATCCAACTGCTTGATAACCTCTGCTGAGATTAGAATATTTTGACTTCTGTTATAAACAATGAAATGTAGTGGAGCACCCTTCACCCACATCTATGAGTGAAAAAGGTCCTCACCTTCCTCCAACTCTTTCAATTCGTTTGGATAGAACTTAGTGGTTGTGACCATGGCACTAGATTATGCATGAACTTATTGCCATTTTCTAGCTCTGAATCAGAGTCAAAACCTGGATCTTACTCTGAAGCTATCATCTCGGCCATCAATGACTACTTCAAGTGGAATTCACCTGTATTGTGCTAGGGGGTTTTATGAAACTCGCACCACTTCCGAGTGTCTTTCTTTGTCTTCTCATTACCCTTATTTTCTTGTGGCTTAGGATGGTTTTCTTGAGGTTTTCCATCCTTTATTTTTCCTTTATTATGTAGGATAGGGATGCCTTTTACTTGCTTCTTTTGTGATGCATTCACATAACCAAATTCTCGCTTATTCCTCTACTTAATTTTTTTCTCAATTTTGACAACATATCAATAAGCGATTCTTAGTGATGATATGTACATTAAATTTATTTATATTTTGATGTACCTATGTAGACCCCCATGATATTTTAGAACTAGATTCCTCTCAAACTCTTTGATACCCATCTTGGTGTAGAAAGTATGGAAGGCATTTTTCAACTCTAACACTGTTTGGTCCCTCTCCTTACGCAGTGTGGTTGTAACATCCCGCTCTGGCGCACTGCGTGAACTTATTCTTGAGGACACTTCTTCGCAAGTGATCTGGATTATTATGCTAATTAAAACATTTGATTTTGATTATGAGGCATTATGGGTTGATAAAATGTTGTTTTACTACATTGACATAGACAGGTGCTATTGACTCGGTTTTACTGAGTGTCCAAGGTTTTGGACCTTGAGGATGCAGAGGCATCAATGGAACCCCTTGGACTCTAGATCGAGTCAGGGAGTGTACCATTGGGGTTTGATTATTTTTACTGTGATATTAGTACATTTGACTAGATGATATGATATGGATATGTTCTGACATGATTTGTTGATGATGCAGGTTGACGATAGCTTGCCAACCAGAATCACATATGGAGTAAAGGGGTCACACATGACTACCAGAGATGTTGAGGGAGAGGTGTGGACAACAACCCTGCCACAACCTACTAGCACTCTCACCGTGGCTCGAACTGTAGGTTAACGATTACCTAGTTCGAGAGGACCCACGATGTCATGAGGGAAGACTACGACAGTCGCTCACGATGATTCTAAGGGGCGCGCAATAAGGCGGGGGCCTTATTCCTTAGAATCCCTTAGTCTCCCACAAGTTCACCTAACGGAATGTTGACTCTAGGGGTTATTGATGTCTACCAAATTGGTCAAGAGGCGAGTGGCACCCTTGGAGAACATAGTGCGTCCTGAAGGGCATGTCGCGCAAAGGAACAGATGAGGCGAGTGGCACCCTTGGAGCACCTAGTGCATCCTGAAGGGAAAATCGTGTTGTTGATGATAGAGGGATGAACCTAGATGGTCCTAAGACAATTAACGTGTTAAGAAATTTTGAAAAACAATTTCCCTAATTAAATGTCTCCATGTACAAAAATTTAAGGTTTAAGTCTAAACTATGTCGGTGGTAAAATTTTATCTCTCTATAAAAAATAAAATAAAAATAACAATAATAAAAATAAAAATAAAAACCACATAAATAATAATTATGACCTTAGTTAAATCTTGTAACATGAAGGGAATAAGAAATTTAATTTATTCATAAAAAATGAAATCTGTTGGAATAAAATGTAAAAGAAAAAGGGGAATTAATGGTTTTATTATTTTGATAATTTTAAAATATTAATTAAATGAGAAAAGGAAAAAAGGGTTAATTCTGACACCTGCCTATTGATTTCTAATTAAAAAGGGGAAAGAGGGAAAATCTAAAAATTTAAGAAACTAGGAAAAGAGGCAAATATAGAAAGGAAAAAAGGGGAAACATAAGGGAAAAGGTGGAAAGTCAAACTTTAAAAAAGCATCTACCATTTAAGAAACTTCTAATTTAAACTGAACTGACAATTTAATAAAAGGGAAAACTATTAAAACCTGTAAGAGAATTTGGGGACACCTAGGAGTGATTCTAGGAGTAACTCTAGGTGGGTGAGGGAAATAAAGATAATTAATAAATTAAAGAAATTAATTTATGGAGGAATGAAGGGGATGGATGAAACTTGTACGGAGAAGAATTTTTAGGAATTTATTTTAAAAACTTTAATTAAATGAGATTTTAGGAAGGAAAGAAAGTTTGAAACTCTATAAAATGAAGGAGGGAGAAGGATGAAGGACCATCTTCTATTTGCATAGTGTTACGCTGCAAAAATATCTACTTGACCGATTTACTTGTGGGAGTTGGGATACCCAGCTGGGAGAGGAGTGGTAGCTCGGCCTTGCGAGGCGAGTTGGGAGCTAGACGAAACCTCTGGATAGAGTGTGGCCCCTTTGCAACTCGGGGGGCTAAGGGGGAAGAAGAGTACCCTTAGCATTGGCTGGGAGGTACCGGTGAAGTCTCGATGGTCGAAGAGCGGGAGTTGCATGGAGCGCATGGGACATCATTCAGAGCGGGCGAACAAACAATGGTACACTTTCTTCATTGAATGGCAGAGTGTTGTAGGTTTTATGATTGGATCTGCATGTTGATTGGATGTTTAGATTGATAGCTGAAATCTTCTTAGCCTAGCTCATTGGTTTTCGTCTCCTATGGCCTTGTTTTCCTGCATGTCTTGACCACCTGGCTGTGATAGATTGTGTCCTTAATGGTTGTTTTCCTTCCATCCTTAGCTCCTCAGTCCTCGCCTGAGCAGTCGGCCAGGAGCCTGATCTACAGTCGTCGCCTTAGTGTTAAAAGACCTATGGATCTCAACGCCCTTATTTTCTATGCGAGGATGATGAGAGAAGGACGCACCTATTAGCCGTCTACCCCTTCCATCTTTCTTGGTTGACTGAGGGTCCTTGTACCGGTTGGTTGAGTAAATCTTCCTTGGTTGTCGTTCCATTCTCCCCAAAAAAAAAATTACTCTGCATTTTATTTTTATTTTGTGTACCCTTCACCATGCATATTGCTTGCCCTTCATATAATGAAGGCATTACATTGCTGGGTGTAATGATCTGGGATTTTTCCACTTGTCAAGGTTGTCGTTCCATTCTTTTAACCTCAACGATTCGCTTGTACACCTCTGCGACTTTGGCCTTCAATCCCGGCAAGGACCTCTGCATTCTTCACTGTGAAGACTAAGTCTATTCTTCCCATGAGTTTGCCCAACCTGTTTTAATATCTATGCACTTTTGGACGGTGTAGTCTAGTGGTTATATTTCCATCCTCTCATGAATGACATACCACTACTTTATTTCTGGCAACACAAATTGTTTAATGGCAACACGAGTTATGGAAATGACTTCCTTAATGAACAATGACATGTGTAATGACATCGCGAAGGTAATTCTGGCAATATAATTTTAGTTATTGGCAAGGGCAAATTTATACCTTGTTTGTTGTTACTCAGCCTTTTTTTTACACTACACCTATTACTACTATTGCACGGATGGTTTCTTCGTTGCTGAGCGAACATTTTTTTCTACTTGAGTGAAATCCTTTTTACCTGAATGACTTCGTTGCTGAGCGAATATTTTCATTCGCCTGAGCGAACTCTTTTTTTACCTGAGCGACTTCTTCATTGAGCGATTTTTTTTAATCAATGTTTAACAAGTTTTAAAAAGTGAAATTGGGCCTACGTTTTTACACCTGCCAGCGATTGTTTTCATTGTTGTTAAACTTGTTTTTAAGGCGAAATTGGGGGCCTGTGATTCTAGCTACCTGGCCAGAGTTTTACATTGCAATTTAAACTGTTGAGAAGGTGAATTTGGCCATGGAGTCTTATTGATCTTTGACTATTTTCTGTTGGAGAAAACGTGAATCACCTGCCGTTTTTACAGTTGAGGAATGCGTTTTATCTTGATCGGAGTGTTCTTGTTTTACTCTGCATTCTGACTTGGCGTTCATAAACTCAGCATTGCATGTATTCACTGGAAGGCCAGATTCTATTTTTAATGGTTAGCAATCGATTTTTGGGGATGGCGATTTAGATAGGCATATTGGGCTACGATTTTATACATACATTCCCTGTTGAATGACTGTGTTTCCTTCTTACATTTGACAGTGAAACTATACCATCCTTGACCATGAAATTTCCTTAAAGTCTGCATTTGAACATTTAAGGTCAGCAGTTTTATGCTAAGGCCAGCGAATTTTTCACTTGAATGAAGGCGGAATGAACTACGCTCAGCGCTTTAACCATTACAGACTGGATGCAATTTAACCTGGTTAAATTTAAGGTTATTTAACCGTTGCAGTGATTAGGATTGTTTACAGTCTGGAGCGATTTACCATGATAGCGATTTTGTGTGGCTCATTCATTTAAGACAACAAAAATAATCACAGTTGTATCCTAGATCACAACGATACTTTTGGGAAGCCAGTAATTCCTTGTAATTGACAGCATTACTCCTATACTTATTTTTATCCTTTATCAATAAATATAGCCATAGAGATATGTGGTCATTTGACGCAACCGTTTAGGGATCAGACACACGTAGTCTCTGAAGGGATGCGTGCTTGATTTTTCTCCACTCTTGGTAGATCATTAGAAAATGCTTTTGAGTTTTTAATCCTTGCATGAAAAGACCTTATGATCTGCTACCTTTTCTGTTGATCTTTTGTTGTTAATTAGACAGAGGACCTTCCGTGTAAGATATTACAAACATCAAGATAGCTTGCACAGGGAGGG
>SNQJ01S0010813.1:86701-103387 GCA_010110895.2 Picea sitchensis | reverse complement strand
TGAGGAACTTATTATTATATTTGTTTATATATAATAATAAATAATATAATTTCTATATAAATAACTTATTATATATTTCTAAGACGCCATGTGATGAAAGAGTGTGTCACCTTTGTGACACTAAGAAGGTTGAAGATGAAAAACATATTCTTTTAGATTGTCCACCCTATACCCATATTAGATCTCATTTTCAAAATATTTATCACACTACCAACCTTCCTAACCTCTTAACTCAACAAAAATATGGTGATCTTGAAAAGATTCTCTTAATTCTTTTCAAGCTTAATCATCATCATCGTCGTCATTGTTATTATAATATATAAAATAATTGTATAATAATAATAATAATAATAATAATAATAATAATAATCTATTTTTAAGGTCACGGCCAAGCTAGCACATCAAATTGGTGTATGAGACCCCCTTGTTTGTGGGACAAGGGACCCCCCTCCGCCCAACGATTTGACTAGTAAAGTCTACGAAGGTATACATACTAATATATATTATATATACTAATTATTATATATTATAATTAATACTAACAATATATTATGTAATTATTAGTATATATATATATATATTATTAACTTATAATATATTATTAAATAATATTATATATATTATTATTATTAATTTATAATATAATATAAACACCTTTAGAAAAAATCTCCGCAAAAAAATGTGTTCACTTATAATCCATATTATATAATGAATATATTCCTAATATTAATTTATAAATTACATTATTAAATAGATATATTAATATATATTAGTAGTGTATGTTTATAAATTCCTACACACCCTCCTCTGACGAGCTTGAAGCCTTTGGAAGGGTTGGGACGGGATCAAATTTGATCGTTGACTACGAACTTTTGTTCACCTTGAGAGAGAATCATAAAAAGGACAAATTTCTCATTCTAAGAGATGGCATTCCTACACTACTTAACTGAGACCAAAGAAATTGTAGTAGGTGGAGATACCTTTGGTATCCTTTAGAGTTGTCTGCCCAAAGTAACAATGACATCGTGAGGTCTAGATTCATATACAAAATGATGTTTTCACATATATGTCTGGCCTAAAATAACATCAAAAAATTCAAGTGGGGATACATCACACAATATGTCATCCTTGAAGGGCTTGATGCGATAGGGTAGGCATAATTGTTGGTGGACACAGAGATCTCATCCTTGGCTAAGACACCCGATTTTATATGGTTGCAGATGTGATGTTGTTGGAAAATCCAACTGCTTGATGACCTCTGCTGAGATTAGATTCTTTTGACTTCTGTTATAAACAATGAAATGTAGTGGAGCACCCTTCACTCACATCTATGAGTGAAAAACGTCCTCACCTTCCTCCATATCTTTCAATTCATTTGGATAGAAATTAGTGGTTGTGACCATGGCACTAGACTATGCATGAACTTATTGCCATTTTCTAGCTCTGAATCAGAGTCAAAACCTAGATCTTACTCTGAAGCTATCATCTCGACCATCAATGACTACTTCGAGTGGAATTCACCTGTATTGTGCTAGGGGGTTTTATGAAACTCGCACCACTTCCAAGTGTCTTTCTTTGTCTTCTCATTACCCTTATTTTCTTGTGGCTTAGGATGGTTGTCTTGAGGTTTTCCATCCTTTATTTTTCCTTTATTATGTAGGATAGGGATGCCTTTACTTGCTTCTTTTGTGATGCATTCACATAACCAAATTCTCGCTTATTTCTCTACTTAATTTTTTTCTCAATTTTGACAACATATCAATAAGCGGTTCTTAGTGATGATATGTACATAAAATTTATTTATATTTTGATGTACCTATGTAGACCCCCATGATATTTTAGAGCTAGATTCCTCTCAGACGCTTTGATACCCATCTTGGTGCAGAAGGTATGGAAGGTATTTTTCAACTCTAACATTGTTTGGTCCCTCTCCTTACGCAGTGTGGTTGTAACATCCCGCTCTGGCGTACTGAGTGAACTTATTCTTGAGGACACTTGTTCGCAAGTGATCTGGATTATTATGCTAATTAAAACATTTGATTTTGATTATGAGGCATTATGGGTTGATGACATGTTGTTTTACTACATTGACATAGACATGTGCTATTGACTCGGTTTTACTGAGTGTGCAGGGTTTTGGAAGTTGAGGATGCAGAGGCATAAATGGAACCCCTTGGACTCTAGATCGAGTCAGGGAGTGTACCATTGGGGTTTGATTGTTTTTGCTATGATATTAGTGGATATGACTAGATGATATGATATGGATATGTTCTGACATGATTTGTTGATGATGCAGGCTGACGATAGCTTGCCAACCAGACTCACATATGGATTAAAGGGGTCACACATGACTACTAGAGATGTTGAGGGAGACGTGTGGAAAACAACTCTGCCACAACCTACTAGCACTCTCGTCGTGGATCGAACTGTAGGTTAACGATTACCTAGTTTGAGAGGACCCATGATGTCGTGAGGGTAGACTGTGACAGTCGCTCACGATGATTTTAAGGGGCACGCAATAAGGCGGGGGTCTTATTCCTTAGAATCCCTTAGTCTCCCACAAGTTCACCTGGTGGAGTGTTGACTCCAAGGGTTGTTCATGTCTACCAAATTAGTCAAGAGGCGAGTGGCACCCTTGGAGCACGTAGTTCATCCTGAAGGGCACGTCACGCAAAGGAACAGAAGAGGCGAGTGGCACCCTTGGAACACCTAGTACATCCTAAAGGGCACATCATGTTGTTGACGATAGAGGAATGAACCTAGATGGTCCTAAGACAATTAACGTGTTAAGAAATTTTTAAAAACAATTTCCCTAATTAAATGTCTCCATGTACGAAAATTTAAGATTTAAGTCTAAATTATGCTGGTGGTAAAATTTTATCTCTCTATAAAAAATAAAATAAAAATAACAATAATAAAAATAAAAATAAAAACCACATAAATAACAATTATGACCTTAGTTAAATCTTGTAACACGAAGGGAATAAGAAATTTAATTTATTCATAAAAAAAGAAATCTGTTGGAATAAAATGTAAAAAAAAAAGGAGAATTAATGATTTTATTATTTTGAAAATTTTAAAATATTAATTAAATGAGAAAAGGAAAAAAAGGGTTAATTCTGACACCTGCCTATTGAGTTCTAATTAAAAAGGGGAAAGAGGGAAAATCTAAAAATTTAGGAAACTAGGAAAAGAGGCAAATATAAAAAGGGAAAAAGGGGAAACATAAGGGAAAAGGTGGAAAGTCAAACTTTAAAAAAGTATCTACCATTTAAGAACATTCAAATTTAAACTGAACTGACAATTTAATAAAAGGGAAAGCTATTAAAACCTGTAAGAGAATTTGGGGACACCTAGGAGTGATTCTAGGAGTAACTCTAGGTGGGTGAGGGAAATAAAGATAATTAATAAATTAAAGAAATTAATTTATGGAGGAATGAAGGGGATGGATGAAACTTGTGCTGAGAAGATTTTTTAGGAATTTATTTTAAAAACTTTAATTAAATGAGATTTTAGGAAGGAAAGAAAGTTTGAAACTCTATAAAATGAAAGAGGGAGAAGGATGAAGGATCATCTTCTATTTGCATAGTGTTACGCTGCAGAAATATCTACTTGACTGATTTACTTGTGGGAGTTGGGATACCCAGCGCGAAGAGGAGTGGTAGCTCGGCCTTGCGAGGCGAGCTGGGAGCTAGACGAAACCTCTGGATAGAGTGTGGCCCCCTTGCAGCTCGGACGGCTAAGGGGGAAGAAGAGTACCCCTAGCATTGGCTAGGAGGTACTGGTGAAGTCTCGATGGTCAAAGAGCGGGAGTTGCATGAAGCACGTGGGACATCATTCAGAGCGGGCGAACAAACAATGGTACGCTTTCTTCGTTGAATGGCAGATTGTTGTAGGTTTTATGATTGGATCTGCATGTTGATTGGATGTTTAGATTGATAGATGAAATCTTCTTAGCCTAGCTCATTGGTTGTCGTCTCCTATGGACTTGTTTTCCTACATGTCTTGACCACCTGGCTGCGATAGATATTGTCCTTAATGGTTTTTTGCCTTCCATCCTTAGCTCCTCAGTCCTCGCCTAAGCAGTCAGCCAGGAGCATGATCTATAGTCGTCGCCTTATTGTTAAAAGACTTATGGATCTCAGCGCCCTTTTTTTCTGTCCGAGGATGATGAGCGAAGGACGCACCTGTTAGCCGTCTACCCCTTCCGTCTTTTTTGGCAGACTAAGGGTCCTTGCGCCGGTTGGTTGAGTAAATCTGCCTTGGTTGTCATTCCGTTCTTCCCAAAAGAAAATTTACTCTGCATTTTATTTTTATTTTGTGTACCCTTCGCCATGCATATTGCTTGCCCTTCATATAATGAAGGAATTCCATTGCTCGGTGTAATGATCTGGGATTTTTCCACTTGTCAAGGCTGTCGCTCCATTCTTTTAACCTCAACGATTCCCCTGTAAACCTCTGTGACTTTGGCCTTCAATCCCTGCGAGGACCTCTGCATTCTTCACTGTGAAGACTAAGTCTATTCTTCCCATGAGTTTGCCCAACCTGTTTTAATATCTCTTCACTTTTGGACGTTGTAGTCTAGTGGTTATATTTCCATCGTGTGATGAATGACATACCACTACTTTATTTCTGGCAACACAAATTATTTACTGGCAAGACGAGTTATGGAAATGACTTCCTTAATGAACAATGACCTGTGTAATGACATCGCGAAGGTAATTCTGGCAATATAATTTTAGTTATTGGCAAGGGCGAATTTATACCTTGTTTGTTGTTACTCAACCTTTTTTTTACACTACACCTATTACTACTATTGCACGGATGGTTTCTTCGTCGCTGAGCGAACATTTTTTTCTACTTGAGTGAAATCCTTTTTACCTGAGTGACTTCGTTGCTGTGCGAATATTTTCATTCGCCTGAGAGAACTCTTTTTTTACCTAAGTGACTTCTTCATTGAGCGATTTTTTTTAATTACTGTTTAACAAGTTTTAAAAAGTGAAATTGGGCCTACGTTTTTACACCTGCCAGCGATTGTTTTCATTGTTGTTAAACTTGTTTTTAAGGCGAAATTGGGGGCCTGTGATTCTAGCTACTTGGCCAACGTTTTACATTGCAATTTAAACTATTGAGAAGGTGAATTTGGCCCTGGACTCTTATTGATCTTTGACTATTTTCTGTTGGAGAAAACGTGAATCACCTGTCGTTTTTACAGTTGATGAATGTGTTTTATCTTGATCGGAGTGTTCTTGTTTTACTCTGCATTCTGACTTGGCGTTCATAAACTCAGCATTGCATGTATTCACTAGAAGGCCAGATTCTATTTTTAATGGTTAGCAATCGATTTTTGGGGATGGCGATTTAGATAGGCATATTGGGCTACGATTTTATACATACATTACCTGTTGAATGACTGTGTTTCCTTGACCATGAAATTTCCTTAAAGTCTGCATTTGAACATTTAAGGTCAGCGGTTTTATGCTAAGGCCAGCGAATTTTTCACTTGAATGAAGGCGGAATGAACTACGCTCAGCGCTTGAACCATTACAGACTGTATGCAATTTAACCTAGTTAAGTTTAAGGTTATTTAACCGTTGCAGTGACTAGGATTGTTTAAAGTCTGGAGTGATTAACCATGATAGCGATTTTGTGTGGCTCATTCATTTAAGAGAACAAAAATAATTACGGTTTGGGGACAACACATATTTACAACGTTTCTCCCAAATTTTAATCAATGTATAGCCATTCCTAATTAATATTCGCACAGTTGTATCCTAGATCACAACGATACTTTTGGGAAGCCAATAATTCCTTGTAATTGACAGCATTACTCGTATACTTATTTTTATCCTTTATCAATAAATATAGCCATAGAGATATGTGGTCATTTGACGCAACCGTTTAGGTATCAGACACACGTAGTCTCTGAAGGGATGCGTGCTTGATTTTTCTCCACTCTTGGTAGATCATCCTAGCTAGTAGAAAATGCTTTTGAGTTTTTAATCCTTGCATGAAAAGACCTTATGATCTGCTACCTTTTCTGTTGATCTTTTGTTGTTAATTAGACAGAGGACCTTCCGTGTAAGATATTACAAACATCAAGATAGCTTGCACAGGGAGGGTAGTAATTTTGGATTCCTTCTATTTTCTTTCAACCATGCATCATGGGTAGACACAAGTCCTACAACTGAAATTGTTATGCCTGAAATCATCACTACCTCATTGACTGTAAATTTTTGTCCTTTATTCTCAATTGTTGCATTCAGGGCATTTTCCCTGAAATGTTACTGTCTTAAAGTAGTTTCATTGCTAAAATTATTAAGAGAATCCTTCTAAATTAAATTAGGTCTACATATTATATACTTTCATGGAATTTACCCCACTAACATTTACCAAAGATGAAAAATACTTAAAATACTTTCATTTAATTAATTAATTTAAAAAGGAGATCAATCTATAATATATATTGAATATTAGCATTTAACTTTTAAATGGTTCCCTAGATTCAGGTGCATTTCCCAATAACAATGTTTAGAGGCTACTTATGTGAAAACTTTGAACAGGCTACGAATTTGACCCGTTGTAGTAGCTTGTCTTAGTGACGAAGGCTGTCACTTATGTTACTTGGAAATTATAGACGAAAAGTATCTTGGGTGGGTAATTACTTAAATATCATAAAGTGGTTTTAATTAAAGTAAGGATTTAAGTTTTGGTCTTCCTTTGTTCTCTTATAAATGGGTATTTAAGTGGAATGTTGAAAACCCTACATGTCTCTTGATATGTGTTTAACTTCGAAAGGGTAACCTTGATTGGTATGTCTTGCTTTAGTAAGATCTAGTTCTTACTACAAAAGAATTTTATCTTTGAAATGTCTCAATATAATTATGGCATACTAAGAGTAAGTATTACTAATTCTAATCAGGGTACCCAAGTTCTAAAGCTAAAAAAATACTTAGGGGGAACAATAACTTGGGTTAATGCTAATTCTTATTGGTCGTTGTGATATCCTAAGTAATGATGGTATAAGCGCTTATTCTCACCCATGGTACTCCCCTTATGTCAATTGTCTAGTTAAGTACCTTGCTACTTTGAAAGGATACATACATATTTAGTGGTTAGCTCCTTGCTACCAACCCTTTAGACTGATAAGGGAATCAATTGCAAGAGTAACAGTAAAAAGGGGTAGATGCAGAGTTGTTTTTATTAGGATTTGGTCGCTTTAGTTTTGTGTCTTGTAATTATTCATTACTATGATTTGTGGGATGTGGTTAAATCCCTAGTGCTTCAAAAAAAAAAATACTCCCTTTTGTACTTCACTTTTCGCAGTCGTAACATAGGGGATGTTACAGTGGTCCATATTGTGTACTAGTCATCATAGTTTGGAATAGGGTAATATTTATCATTAACTACATCCATAAAAACATCCCAAGTGGGTTTGTACTCAAACATTCTACACTTCTCTAAGGAATTTTTCTCAGAGTAAGTCTCCCACCAATTTTTGACATGGGGAATATCCTTAAGATGCACAAAAGTGATATTCTTCCTATCAGAGAAATTATGGAAATAGAAATAACCTTCTAGTAGATTTAACAATTTTTCCAAAGCATCTGCATCTATTTGACCTTCAAATATAGGAATATCAAAATTAACTTGTACCTTGAAAGGGGCGGTGTCTCCAATGTGGTGGCTTGAAGAAAATGTTTATGCTATTGTCGACAACCATCGAAGGATTTGGGAAAAAATTTCCATCATCTCATCCCTCTATCACGTGAGAGATTCCTCGAGAAACAATTGAATAAGATCTTATGCTCCCTCATCTCTCTTTTCTTCTATTCTGAGAGGTTGTTAAGGTCGGCAAGGATGGTCTTTCAGAGGCTCAAGTAGTTTGAGTCCTAACTCCTTATACCCTGACCTCATTGGGGACATGCATAAAGAAAAATATAAAGAGAAAAATGCTCTAATACCACTGATCCATATTTATGAGGAGACAAAATAAAACAAAAAAATATTGTAGAAACATAGATATACAATAATACTTAATTTCTATTAATGAAATAAATATGCAAGAACTATAAAAATACAGGGTGAAATGAACTTGCTAAAATGGTGGTAGCTTATCTCTAATAAGAGATTTGATGGCTATGTGCATTCGTAAGAAGTTGATTACAATGAAACCTACAATGAATTTTAACATAAAACATCGATGAGAAAACCTTAAGCATCCAAAACCCTAACCCCATAAGATGAAACTCCAAAAGGTTTGTGGGCACCATTTTGGTTAGTTGATACATCAACTTCTCAAAGGCATTAGTTTTTCATACAATACCATTTTGGGGCACTTGGTATCCCGTCAGAAAGTTCTATCCAAGGAGTACAGATTCAGAATATCCATACATTACGTGTTGAATGGGTTCTCTTTTTTTCCTGCAAGAAAACATTTGAAAATTAATATTTCACATGATAATTATATTTGATGTACACAAAATAATAAATAAATTATTACATACTTCTAATGCACATTGTATTTGTGATAGCTCCTCTTACAACAAAACTATTTTCATTCCTTTTACCATCTTCTTCTACACTTTTTTGAACTTCCCTACAAACATGTCTTGGTTTTGCCCTTGTTTGTCTATTGGAATTTTTAAAATCTCCATGGAAAAAAAACTGGGAATCATCAGACATAAAAATTACGTAACTATTTTAAATATAAGATCTCAGTGCATATAGTAACTTAATATGCATCATGCCATCAACCTTATTTATATGCAATGGTGCATTAACCATATATATATGCATTGGTATAGTATAACAATTACATTGCAAAATTAAAAATGTTTTACAAATAAATACTTTTTATTATGCATCATCGACCTATCAATAAATTCAATACATGGAAATTTCTTATAAAAACAATAATTTTTCCATTTTAAATTGAGCGGTGCTCTTTATAAAAAAATGCACCCTAATGAATATCTAGGTAAAATGTGCACCGTCGACCACAAAAATGACTTTTTTAAATATTATTTCTAATTTAAATTAAGTAATGTCGTTTACATATAAATACCCCTTGATGCTCTTACTATGTACAAAACACACCAGTAATCATGAAGGCATTAAAAAAAAACCCTATATATAAATAAACAAACCCTATAAAAAATAATTTCTTAAAAAAAATATCTTAATTTCTTAGGAAATTAGGGTTTCCAATACTGAAGGTATCTGTGAAACCCTGTAACATCCCGCTCTGGTGCACTGAGAAAACTTATTCTTTGAGGACACTTGCTCACAAGTGATCTGGACTTTTATGATGCTAAAACATTTATCCTTGATTATGATGCGTTATGATAGATGACATGATGTTTTACTCCTTTGACGTAGACAGGTGCTATTGAATCAGTTTTATTGAGTGTGCAGGGTTTTGGACCTTGAGGATGCAGAGGCATTGGTGGGACCCCTTGGACTCCGGATTGAGTCAGGGAGTGTGTTATTTGGGTTGATTTATTTACCGTGATATTTCATTTATTTGATGATATGATGTTGACATGTTCTGACATGATTGTTGATGATGCAGGCTGACGATAGCTTGCCGACCAGACTCACATATGGAGTAAAGGGGCCACACATGATTTCCAGAGAGGTTGAGGGAGAGGTATGTACAACAACCCTACCACAGCCTACTAGCACTCTTACTGTGGCTCGAACTGTAGGTTAACGATTACCTATCTCGAGAGGATCCACGATGCCATGAGGGTAGACTGCGATAGTCGCTCACGATGATTCTAAGGGGCGCGCAATAAGGCGGGGGACTTATTCCTTAGAGCCCTTAGTCTCCCACAAGTTCACCTGGCAGAGTGTTGACTCCAGGGGTTATAGATATCTACCAATCAGTCAAGTTGGCGAGTGGCACCCTTGGAGCACATGGTGCATCCTGAAGGGCACGTCGCGTGAAAGAAACACAAGTTGGCGAGTGGCACCCTTGGAGCACGTGGTGCATCCTGAAGGGCATGTCACACAAAATAAACAACCGAGGCAAGTGGCACCCTTGGAGCACGTGGTGCGTCCTGAAGGGCGCATCGCATCGATGATATGAAGAAACAAACCTAGATGGCCCTAAGACTTTAACGCCTTAAGAAATCCTTAAACAACTTCCCTAACCAAGTGTCACCCAGTTCATAATCTAAGTCCTAAGTCTAAAACTTTTTAGGGTAAAAATTTAGTCGAACCTTAAGAAAAGACCCTAGAATAAAATTAAAAATTTAAACAAAAACCCACTTAAGTGATAGTTTAGTCTTCATAAAACTCTTGGGGTAAATGAAGAGAGTAAGAATTTAATTAAACTAAGGGATTTAAAAATTTGCAAAGAAGAAATTATTTCTTAACTTGTGAAAGTACAAAAGATATTAAATAGATAATAAAAGGGAAAGATTTAATAGTGCAATTGCCTTTTTGGGTTTAATAAAAAGGGGAAAGAAGGGAATAATAAGAATTGGGAAACTAAGTAAATGGAGGAAACATAATAAAGGAAATATGGGAACTTATGGTAAAAAGCGAGGTCAACATAGTAAGGAATCAACAATTAAGAACCTTCTAATTTGAGCTAATTTAGCAACATCATTTTTGGGGAAAGTATTTAAAACATGTAAAGGGATCTAGGAACACCTAGGAGTAAATTTAGGAGCGATTCTAGGTGGGCGAGAGAATTGAGGAAATTAATAAATTTAAAGAAAATACTTAATGGAGAAAAGAGGGGGATGGACGACACTTGTACAACAGAGAATTTTTAGAGGATTTTCATTAAAACTTAAATTAAATGTGATTTAGGGAAAGTTGGAGGTTCTAAAAGCTCTATAAAAGAAAGGGAAGATGAGGAATAAGGGATCGGCTGTTAGCGTAACGTTACGCTACCAGAATTGTGACTTGACTGATTACTTGTGGAGAGTTGGGATTTTCCAGCTCAGATAGGAGTGGTAGCTCAGCCTTGCGAGGCGAGCTGGGAAGCTAGATCTACCTTCTGGATAGTGTGTGGCCCCTTTGCGGCTTGGGGGGCTAAGGGGGAAGAAGAGTACCCATAGCGATTGGCTGGGAGGTACTGGTGAGGTCTCTACAGTCGGTGAGCGGGAGTGGCACCGAGAGAGGGACGCGGCATGAAGCGCGGGAGGTCATCTAAAGAAAAGTGAAGGGGGCACAGGTATGCTTTTCATATTTCTATGGTAGAATGTGTTAGGATTCATGCGGATCTGCTTATTAATGGAAGGGTGGAATGACTTGTTTTTATCATTGTATTCTGGCCATGGGATAACTCAATGGGTTCTTGTATAAGTTTGTTATCATTGTATTCTGGCAATAAAAAGAAATGAATTGCAGGTCTGCATTGCAACGACATTCTGAAATTTAAATAATAAAAAGGGGTTTTTGATTCTGGTCTACCTTTATATTTGTGTCCAGGGGTTGAAAAACGTTGGGCTCCCACTGTTTTCACTGGTGTAAACATTCGTCATGAACTTTATGACTGTGCGTTGATGGCCCTCTGCATTTTTTTATATATATAAATTGTTGACTGTGTTGGCTTTTCCTCCACTTGGTAGTTGCGATTGTCAATAACCCTTCCTCTGCATTTTGTTTTTATTGATTGCCGGCTGTCCTAGGAGGGGCATTTTTATTGCTGCGGACATTGTATCGCTGTAGGCATTAGATGATTGCGGGTGTTTGTCTTTGACTATGGGCATTTTCCTTATTGGCTGTGGGCGTTTAAATATCCCAGTGGGCGTTTTTACCCTTAACGGCATCTTCAAGCTGTTTGTCTTCACGCGGCATTGCCTCGCCAATTTATACATTCCCCTATGCTTACATCGCTCACCAGTCACTGTTGTTCTGCAATATCCATCTCTTTAAGCGAGCCCTGCAGATCGATCCTGGAAATTTGTTAGTTTGTGAGGGTTTATGGTTTTCCTTGACATCTGATTTGAGGAGAAATCGAATCCCTCTGCGTTCGCCTTCAATGGATTTCTTCAGATTTGCAGTTACAATTGCGTATGCTCTAATGCTATATGTATTGTTTGTTGCGTCCTCTGCAGTAGGGGAAGCGTTTTCTCCTTCTCCTGGAATGGAGGCCGGGGGAGCGCTCCTGCCCTTCGTTCCTATAATGGCATCATCTCTCTTTGGTTGTATTGTTATATATCTGGCATGCTTCTGATGATCTATGGAAAATCCCTAGAGTTTAAGGAAATCGACAGATGGTATGTAGCCGTTATCTAGGTTTTTATTTGTTGTGTGTTTTTATATTTTGAATACAGAAGAGGGTTCATGTCCAGTGTCTGCAATGTATATTTTCATTGGCTATATAGGCAATTCATTTGTACTGTGATCAACTATAAAGGATATTTTTAAATTATTAAGGAGGTACCAGACTTTGATAGGTAATCCAGATTCTATATGATTCTATATGGCATTTTCTGTGTCACGTTCTTGAATATATAATGTTTATGATCTTATGTAGTTTGAGTGATTTTATATAGTTTGAGTGTACCTAATGGTTAATATCATGAGTTTTCTTTTAAGAGGTCATAAGCTCAAATCCAGAGGGGTAGAATATGTATATTTTTAAATCGCTGAGCTGAGAAAATCTCATACACCAATCTGGTGTTTAGCTTTTTGTATTGGCAACATCTAAACATCTTGCAATACTACATGATAAGGATCTTAAATAGTGTATGTGTTACAGTAAGTGAAGTGAGAAGGACTTTTAACACTGTAAAATCTTGATGACGTCTGAAACGTTTTAAGTTTAGGTCCAGTTCTAACTATATTTTCCCATCATTTTGTTTGTAATCTAACCAAAAATTATTTGAATTGTAAATTTTAATGGTGAAATCTATAAAATCTGTGTACGTCCTTATATACAACAATATTGTACCTCCTTATATACAAACAAGATTGGACAGTATCTATGACTTTTATGCCCAGCATTCAATTTGCCACTTTCTGTATTTTCTACTTTTATTAATTATATTAATAATGTTAATACTTTAAAATTGTATTATTTGCATTTAATGTCTAAGATATTATGCCTTCAAAACTGTTTTTTTTTCTATTATGCTTTCTAAATTTTTGGATCTAAAATTATTTGGAGTATTGAAATTTCAACAAAAAATTAATTTTGAAGATAACAAAAATACAGTCACTATTACGCTATAAAAATACATACCTAGCATTGGGTGATAAAGTGATATTGTGTTTATGTTTCATAGTAAGCGCAGATTCATAAAAGCACTATAACTGCAGATTGACAGAGACGTTAAGTTCACATATTCAACTCTATTCTGCGCTTTGTCATTTCAAGGATTTTGGCTCCATTGTCAGTAATGTTTTCTGATTTAGCAATTCAATTATTTGGGTTAATGATAGCAATCCACTTTATTTAATAAGGGCAATCTTCCTTGTATTAGTTAACTTTTCATAACAACAACTACTTTATATTAGTTGGTATGTATAAATAGCAAGCTACTTTATTTGGCTGATGTTTCAATTAATGTTAATAGCTAGTAGATGAGAGCATGGTTAAATTAGAACTGCCCAATTGAAGGTGTAATGACTACCGCGGAGTGGTGAATTTTGACTACTGCAATTTCCGGACTTGTTGATTGATCTATGATTGAGATTGTTAATTAATTTTAGGGTTAGTACTATAATTAGAATTGTCCAAACTCACAGTTGTAGGATATCGGACTCTTCGATTTGATAAAGCTAGTCGCTCTGTATATAAGTCTCTGTGTGTGATTATTTTTCGTGTGAAGAATCTAGTGTCGTATCAAGAGTCTCAGGCCCTTTAAAGGTAGGGTTTCCACTCTTGCAACACACTTGACATAGATTACTAGTTTCTACCTGAGCAGTCGGCCAGGAGCCTATCTGACATTCTCTCTCTCCGGAGCAGAAAACAAAGATTAAACGCCCTGCTTTTTTGTGCAGAAATAGTAAAATCTACTACTATGGATTCTTCTTTCTGTGTTCGTACTGTACATAACACAGTATGTCGTTTAATTCTTGCAGTTACTTGTTGTGCACCTTATGTCTTCTTGTTTTGATCATCGTGGTTGCGTCTTGTTAGTCTTCAGGTGGCGACGTAGAGTCAAGTGTGTCTGTTTCCTTTTTACACATGTGCACACACCTTAAAAAAAAAAAAAAAAAATTGCACCTGTTGTCAGAGTTGTTGTCGTAACGAGGAGGTTTATTACAAACCCTTTTTTTTATTTGAGAATGCACTAAAAATTGTTTGTATCAAATAGGAGAATGATTAAGATGATTAATAGAATGAAATAGTATACCTGAAATTTATCCTCTGCAAATTTATATGTGATCTAGAGTAATCCCCCTCAAATTTGGCTCTTAAAAAAAATACACCCACTCTAAACTCTTTGTTAATAAATCTTTGTTGCACAAATATCTCTTCTAAATTTTGTCAAAGAAATAAAAGAATGAATATAGTTTTCCTTTATAAACATGAAACTGAAATTCCCGTTCATTTTTTCATTACATATTTCGACACATTGGTGATAAATGTGCATGTAATTTTTTTTAATTACATTTTCGATCTGCTATATAGTGAGTAGCGCACTAGTGCAATGTGTACATATAATGCACTGATTTGTTTCCGTAATAAATTTCAACGCATTCATTGTAAGCACACATTATTTTTCTAACTTGCTTTAGTCGATGCACTATACAGTTAGTAATGCATCGATGTAGTGTGTAAGTAATAATGCACCATGTAACAGTTTAATTTTCAAAATGAAAATGTAAAAATATGCATTTAAATTTTGCAAAGGTTTTTCTTTGTGGAGGCAATAACAAAGGTTAATTTTTGGTGCTTCTCTAAATTAAACACACAGGTTCATTTTTTTATCAATACACATTGGTTTGTCTTTATACGATTAAGCACATTGTTAATTTATATTTTTATATGCTTTCCAAGATGAATATTTTGGCTCAAATGTAGGAAAAAATGAATTATAATATCAAATGGTCAATTCTTCATATTCTATATTATTCCATATCATTGGAAGTCCTTCAAGTTCTCTTATGCCAATCATAGTACATCTAGATTTTATTGATAATTCATTTTTCTCATTGAATTTATGTTATGTATGTAGGTGCAGTTTAATAATTGTTCATTGAATTTTTCAAGATCAATATTCATGATTGAGTTCATATTCTCAAAATATTCCAGTAGTCCCAAAATTCCACAAGCTCTTATGAGGAGAAAGATATCGCAAGAAGATGTTGGATGAAAATAGACAATTGATTTACCCTACCAATCGTAACATGCCATCTTCCAACAAAAAGCATGGGTCAATGGTATGACATTGTGAATTGGATCTCTTTTATGTAGACAACCCTGTAGGGTGTAAGAGAAAGATGATTGAGTAATTGCATTTTTGGATTTTCAATGAAACTAATGTAAATGTATTGCTTAATTAAAGAATTTTTTTATAAAGTGGTTGGTTGCATGTTTATTATTGGGAAAAAGGTTCCATGCTTCTAATAAGTGTTTGGTATAATGTTTGAACATGTTAAATGCATTGTGACACTAATATTATTGATGTAATTTTCAACATTTTTACAATCAGGATTTTGATGATGAGTGACCTGTCGACCATCTACTGTTGGAACCCTCTACAAGGTAAATTCACGAGCTTTATGCTAAATGAAAACAACTTGGAGAAGAATCATATCGTGAATTGTTGAAACAACCACCTATTCAATTTTTATTACGTCCTCAGTCACCAATTCAAAAACTCTATAGTAACACTTGTTTTTCACATGTTGGAGATGAAGGAAATGATATATAGGTTGGTATGGATGATTTCTTGAGGAATACCCAAACCATAGAGGGAATGTTGTTAGATGAATTCCAACAAAATAAACCAGGGGATGAAATTGATGTCGTAGATACCTTCTTCGAAAACTTGAAATATGCTTCCACCACCCCTCTCTTTGGTCGAGTACGATGCTCAAGGTCTACCCAACGCAGGACAAAAATGTTACCATAAATCTTGAAAGCAATGTATGGTATGTTAGATGTATGTTTCTCATCTCTTTTGAGGTAACTAACCATTAATTACCCTAATATTTTAAGGAATCTTGTCACACAATGAAGGAAGAAAAGGGTTGATTTTATTCATGCTTAGTGATAATGTGCATTTATATTGCTCACTAATTGTTGGTTTCTAAAATATAATGTACTTTTAAGTGATAATTTATTTCCTAATAGTTGTGCAAAGGAAAATAAAATGTTGAAAAATGTTGGGTGTTGAGTACATATCATACCACGCATGTCTGAATGATTGTATTCTATATAGAAATGAATATGTAGTCAAAGAGACATGTCCAAAATGTGGGCATGATACGTACCTTAAATTAAAAAAATTGTATGGAACATTGTCCTCCTCATAATATATTGAGAAACATGCCTATAACTCCAAGCATTTGAAGGCTTTTTCATTACAAACAAACAATTATTCATTTTCCAGGGGTGGCATGTGATGGCAACCGCACTCTCAGCAGGCGGTCACACCACCAGGACCTTCTCTTTCTCTCGGCCCCGAAGAGTCCAAGCTCTTCCACTCCTCTCGGGAGGTCTACCCACAGTCTTCTCGGCGATCACCCCTTCACGTATCGGGAGATCGG
>SNQJ01S0010813.1:68565-86691 GCA_010110895.2 Picea sitchensis | reverse complement strand
AACCATCTTTGTCAAGGTAATGCTTCTAGATTTTCATTATACTTCTTCTCAATCATTTTTAACTGCTCACACTTTGTGAACCCTCACTCTTTCATATATTTTACTTGCTATACTGTGAATCTTCATGACTCTAGTATTATTAATTCCATTACTTATGATATGGAAGACCGTTCAATTACTTATTTATTACAGCCCTCTGGAAGACCGAGGTTGACATATTTCAATGTTTCAAGTGCAAGTTGATTGTTTCACCTTCTCTGGTTAAGGTCGAGAATATTTTACTTATTTATTATAATCTGTGAGTATAAGAAAACTTTATCTTTATTTTAATACCTTTATGCAAATCATTGAAGACTCTTCTTCACTCCCTAGAGCTCCAACAGTTTCGGTTCCTATATTTATAGAGACTCCTAGGATTTGAAAAACAATAATGAAGAGGATATTAGGCCATGCCTTCTTTGAAATTATCTTCAGGTGGTAGAGACTTCATCCACATTGAAATTCATTTATTTATGATCATTATTCAAAATATTTGTCTTTGGAATTTACAAACATTCCTATTGTATCCTTCCATGTGGACTTGGTCACTGTAATCCATGCCTGGCCGAGAAACCATTCGTGTCTTTTGTCTTTCCTGTACACATTTCAGTTCAAAACTTTGCACATCTCTGTAATTCAGACAATGTTAAATATAATACCATTGTACCTAATATTCTCTCTATTATGATGAATCAAAAAGTTGTATGGAAAACTAGACTTAGATTTGATTTTGTTGTCTGAAAAACTAGACACGACTCTAGTTTAGCAAATAAAATACAAGACAACATAGAATGAATGATATGTTTTCTTATTATATTTTATTAAAATGTGTTCATTTATTTAAAATAACAATGATTTTGTGTATATTATAAATTTGAAAGAAAAAAATTATTTTTTTATGAAGTTTTATTAAAATTTTATAAGTTTTTATGTTACCATTATTTAAATTTTAAATATTATAAACATTTGGAAGGATAAAATTTTATTTTTCCATTTTTTTGGATGGGTTTACTAAATGTTCACTTGTGAATTGAAGTACAATTATTATTTTAACTTTTCATCCTTGAAGGGTTGGTGATTATATACCCTTCCAAATGAAATTAATACCAACCCTTCAAATTTTATCACTGGTCACAGCCACATCCATGGCCTCCAAAAAGGGCTTCTCGACATAGCGGAAGCAAGTGGAAAAAGTTGTGGAAGAATTCCGATACATATTCACCTTACCTAGGGAGGTGCCTCTTCACTGTCAAATCAATCAGTTAATTGATCTGACCCCTAGTGGTCCTTTACGTAATGGGCCAATATATTAATTATTACTCTTGGAAAATGAGGAAATAAAGCACGAGATTCAAGAGATTCTCCAAAAAGGGAACATTCGACCAATATCCTCATCCTGAAGAAGCCTAATCATGCTCATGCATAAGAAAGATGGGACCTGACAACTCTATATTGATTACATAGTTTTGAACAAATGATAGTCAAGAAATAGTACCCTATTCCCCCAATTGACAACCTTCTCGACCAACTCAAGAGAGCCAAGTACTTTAGTAAGATTGATCTGAATTTCTACTACCACTAGATCCCAATAGAATCAAATGATGTATGGAAGAATGCTTTCAAGTCTAAGGTCTTTTTGAGTGGTTGTTCATGCCCTTTGGCTTGATGAATTCCCCAGCAAATTTCAAGAGGTTGATGGATAATATATTGAATTATTTCACCAATTCCTTTGTGGTTGTATATTTGGATGATATCCTCATCTTCAATAAGAGTTGGGAATAACACTTGTAGCACATTCATAGGGTCCTACACAACCTACAGCAACACAAGTTATATGCTAACTTAGAAAAATACTACCTTGGCATGAATATGGTCCAATACCTTAGATACATTATAGATGAGGATGGTGTTCATATAGATCCATCCAAGATCCAACTCATTTGTGACTGGCTAGGCCCAACAATAATAACCAAGCTTTGAAGCTTCTTTGGCATTTCCAACTTCTATGAAAAATTTATGTTGGGGTTTTCTCATATTCCATGGCCCCTCATGCAGTTGACCAAGGGTGGTTGAAAAGATCAATTTTTGTGGGCCATGTCACTATAGAAAGAATTTGACGATATGAAAAAACGTCTATGCTTATACCTGATGCTCTCCTTACTTGATCTACAAAAACCTTTTCAGATTGAGGAAGATGCTTTAAATTATGTTGTTGGTGTCTTTCTCACTCAACATAGTCATTTGGTGGTCTATCATAGTGACACACTCTCAAATTCCATCCATAAGTACCCCACCTATGAAAAAGATGTATTCTATGGTACGAGTCTTCCTTCAATGGAAGAATTATAGAAGGAGTCAATCATCCATATGAATGACAAGCCTCTACAATTCATGCAAACACAAAGAAAATTATAGAATGACCTCCATCAAAAGTGGTCCACATAATTTCAATAATTTCACCTCAATATTAAATATAAGAAAGGGACCACCAATCACGTAGTTGACTACCTCAATCAACCTCCAGTTGCAGGACTAGCCATGGTGCTTGACTCTTAAGAGAATGAGACCTCTGAGTGGCCCTAACTCAATGACAACGATCTTGACTTCACTACAACCTTATAGATGTTGGGAACATGCATATTCATTTCCAAATTTCATCTTCAGGATGGATTGTTATGCCATCTAGTTCATTTGCGTGTTCCTTCAAGTGAGCATTTTAAGATTATTTGGGAAGCCCACTATTTTCAAGTGGAAAGACACTTTGGCATGGAGACGATAGTGGAAGCACTACAAAATTATTTCTATTGGATGAAGCTCCGACAAGATGTCAGTAAGTATATCATATCCTACACTGCCTACTCCATTGCCAAGCCATCCATTAAAAAACAAGTAATGTACACCCCTTTGTGTACTGATGACAGGCCCTGAGAATCCATATCGATGGACTACATGTCAGGTCTCCTTTTAACCAAGCATGGAAATGACTCTGTATTCTTGGTTGTTGATCGATTATATAATATGGCCATTCTAACAACTTGTAAGAAGAATATCAAAATTGAGGCCAATGCCAAGGTATTCTTCGAGCGAGTGTAGGTACATTTTGGTCTACCAAAAACCATCATATTAGATTGGGACAATAGGTTCTTGATTATAGTTTGGTCGATCCTATGGTCCCTTCTAGACAACAAGCTCACAAAATCCACTTCCTTCCACCCCCAAATTGATGGAAAAACTAAGGTCGTCAATAGGATGGTCATGCATATCTTACACATGTACAACTCCAAGCATCCACACACATTGGATGATATTCTTTCTTATTATCAACACAACTACAATAGAGGCATCCATAACTCGACTAGCCACAACCCTTTTCAGGTGGGCCCTATTGATGTGGCACTGCCCCTTTCTTCCACATAGGAAGAATCTTTCCATGTTCAATCCGAGGCCAAAAAATCCACCAAATTCATTGAATGAATCTAGCACATATTCTAACAGGTCCATGATATTTTACATAAATCCAAAGGCGAGTACAAGAGACTCCATGATCAACACTGATTTCCACACAAGTTTGAGGTGGGAGACAAGGTTTCGTTACATTTATAGAAATAACACATTACAGGACCCCATTATAATATATGTCCACTTCGTTATGGATGTTACACCATCGCCAAGGATATGGGTGACAATGAATTTGAATTTTATGATGTTCTTTTAGACCAACCATATATGTGAAAACATCATGTTGTATATGAATCTAGACCTTGTAGTGTCATTGTTACTTTGGGTAGACAATTGTATAGGATATCAAAGGTATCTCCACCTTCCGCAATTTCTTTGGTCTCAGCTAAGAAGTGCAAGAAGCTCATCTCCCAAGCTAAGAAATTTGTCCTCTTCATGATTCTCTCTCAAGGTGAACAGAAGGTCGCAACCATATCCATGGCCTCTACACAGGGCTTCTCGAAACAACAGAAGCAAGTGGATTTTTTTTTTTGGAAGAATACTGAGACATATTCACCTTATCTACCAAGGTGCCTATGCAATTTCAGGTCAAGCATTTAATTGATTGACCCCTGGTTCTCCTTTACCTAATGGGCCAATATATTAATTCTCTCTCTTGGGAAATGAGGAAATGAAGCGCCAGATTCAAGAGATTCTCTAAAAAGGGGACATTTGACCAAGATCATCATCCTACAGAAACCTAATCATGTTTGTGTAGAAGAAATAAAGGACATGGAAATTTTTTATTGATTACAAATATCTGAGAAAAATCACAGTTGATAACCAAGATCCTATTCCCTAAATTGACAAATTTCTCAACCAACTCAAGGGAGCCAAGTTCTTTAGTAAGAATGATTTGAATTTTGGCTACCATTAGGTCCTAATAGAATCAAATGATGTATGGAAGACTGCTTTCAATTATAAGGTCCTTTTGAATGGTTGGTCACGCCCTTTGGATTTATGAATTCCCCAACAAGTTTCACGAGGTTGATGGATTAACTATTGCATCCATTCACCAATTCCTATGTTGTTGCATATCTGGATGACATCCTCATCTTCAACAAGAGTTGGGAAGAACACTTGCAACAAAACTTTAGTAGGTCCTACACACCCTGCGACAACATAAGTTATATGCTAACTTAGAGAAATACTCCCTCGGCATGAACATGGTGCAATACCTTAGACAAATTTTAGATGAGCATGGTGTGCATATATATTCATCCAAGATCCAAGTCATTGAACATGATTGGCTAGACTCGACAATACTAACCGAGATTCAAAGTTTCTTGGGCCTTGCTAACTTCTATCATAGGTTTGTTTTGGGGTTATCTCATATTCCATGGCCCCTCACCCAAGTGACCAAGAGTGTTTGAAAAACAAAATTTGTGTGGGATGGGTCACAACAAAAAGAATTTGATGATCTAAAACATTGTCTATGCTCAACCCTGATGCTCTCCTTACCCGATCTACAACAACCTTTTAAGATTGAGGTAGATATTTTAGACTACGTTGTTGGTGTCATTCTCACTCAACATATTCATTTGGTGGAATATCATAGTGACACACTCTCAGATTCCATTTGTAAGTACCCCACCTATGACAAAGATATGTATTCCATGGTAGAAGCCTGATGCCAATGGAGGCACTACATTCTAGAGACAGAGAAAATTATCCATATGAATCACAAGCCTCTACAATCCATGCAAACAGAAGGAAAATTATATAATGATTTCCATCAAAAGTGGTTGACATAATTGCAACAGTTTCACCTCAACATTAAATATAAGAAAGGGAACACCAATTGCGTCATTGACTTCCTCAATCGACCTCCAGTTGCAGGACTAGCCACAGTGCTCGACTCTTGCAATCATGAGAATTTGAGTGGCCCTAACTCTATCACAATGATCATGACTTCGCCATGACCTATCAGATGTTGGGAACATGCATGGTTGTTTCTAAGTTTCAACTTTAAGATGGACTATTAATCCATCTAGGCCATCTCTGTGTTCCTTTAAGTGAGCATGTGAATCTTATTTGGGAATCCCATTATTGTGAGGTGGCAAGAAATTTTGGTGTGGAGAAGATAGTGACAATACTATAGAAGTATTTCTATTGGTTGAAGCTTCCACAAGGTGTCAGTAATTATATCAGATCCTACACTTCCTACTCCCTTTCCAAACCATCCATTAGAAAAAAAGTATTGTACACCCCTCTGTCTACTCCCGACATGCCCTGAGAATCCATATCGATGGACTACATGCTAGGTCTCTCCTAAAATAAGTATAATATAGAAGTATTTCTATTGGTTGAAACTTCGATAGGAGGTCAACATGTTTATCAGGTCCTGCGTTGCTTGCGCTATTGCCAAACCGAGCATCAAGATGCAAGGCCTCTATACTCCTCTTTCTACCCCCATTCGACCTTGGGATCCATCTCTATTGATTACATGTTGGGCCTTCCTTAAACCAAGCAAGTAAATGACTGTTTTTTCGTTGTTGTTGATTGATTCTCCAAGATGTCCATTCTCACAACTTTCAATAAGAGTACCACAACTAAGGCCACCTCCAATCTCTTATTCGAGCGAGTGTAGGCACATTTTGGACTACCACAGACCATCAAATTAGATTGAGAAAAAAGGTTGTTGATTACATTTTGGTTCATCCCATGCTCATCCTCACTGCTAGACACCAAGCTCACCAAATCCATTTCCTTCCACCCCCAAATTGATGGACAGACAAAGGTCATCAATAGGATGATCATGCATATCTTGCACATGTATAACTCCAAGAATCCACACACAGGTGATGAAATTCCTCCTTATTATCAACATAGCTACAACAGATCCATCCATAGCTTGATTGGCCACAACCCTTTTTAGGTGGGCCTGAGATTTCAAGTATTTATCCCCATTGATGTAGCACTACCCCTTGAATCCACATAGGAATAATCTTCCCATGCTCAATTTGAGTCTGAAAAAGCCACCAAATTCATTGAATGAATCCATCACATCTTCCAACAAGTCCATGATGTTTTACAAAAATCCAATGGGAAGTACAAGCAACGCCATGATCAACATTGAGTTCCACACTAGTTTGAGGTGGGAGACAAGGTTTGGTTTCATTTGTAGAGAGAACACCTTACAGGACCACATTATAATATATTTCCACTTCGCTATGGCCCTTATGCCATCACCAAGGATATGGGTAACAATGCTTTTGAGTTAAGCATTTCCCCCATTCCTTGGCCTGCACCTAGTATTCAATCTGGACCTCCTTCGACCATATCTTCCACCACTACTAGACACATCGGAAGTGGCAGAGAAATTGAAACGTACAAAGCTCAACCCTGACTACATGGAACATGAATCCATTGATCAGATCATGGACACAAAAGTTAAGGGCACCCGCCAATAGAAAATCCAACTATATGAAGTTTTTAAAGCAGGGTATCTACTACACCAACACAAGTGGCTCACCAAGCGTCAAGTTCAACAAAAGTTTCCCCATTTGATGGAGGAACTCAACGCAATGGAGACCATTTATTCCTAAGTGGGGAGGACAAATATAGGTGGACATTGGTGGCAACCCACCTATTCCACTGACTCAAAATGTAGTTTTCATCTTGGTAGTTTCTGTATTATTTTTCAGGTCCTGAACTTCCATGGTAATTGTGAGGCCCTAAAAAACATTTATTTGACTTGAAATCACCCAAGAGATATCCAAAGGCATGTATTAGGTTATTCAGAATGTGTACTCTTTGATTAAAACTTTTTTATGGGCTACATAACACCCTAAACAAATATTGTATGCAAAAGTAATGCCACATCGGGGTCCACAAACCTTTTGGTGTTTCATCTTCTGGGGTTAGGGTTTTGGATGTCTAGGGTTTTCACATTGATGCTTTATGTTAAAAGACCTTTTTTGCCTCATTGTAATCAACTTCTTGCAAATACACGTAGTTGTCACATCTTTTCTCAGAGATAAGCTACCACCATTCTAACAAGTTCATTTCACTCTACAATTTTATAGTTGCTTCATATTTCATTCGTTAATAGAAATTAAATATTAGTACATTTCTTTGTTTCTATCATATTTCTATGTTTTATTTCACCCCTTCATAAATCAGGATTTGTTTTATTAATTTTCAAACCCCATTACAATAGGCATTCAAAAATATTCTAAAATCAAAAGTGTGGTAATCCATTACAATGTATGATCCACCACAATAATGATTCCAAGTGGATGATTAAAGAAAGCTCAATATATATGTTTCGATATTAAAAAGGTCACTTCTAGATAAATGGTTTTATTAATTTTCAAACCCCATTACAATAGGCATTCAAAAATTTTCTAAAATCAAAATTGTGGTGATCCATTACAATGTATGATCCACCACAATATGATAATGATTCCAAGTGGATGATTAAAGAAGCCACTTCACATAATAATATTTTAAATATTATATCGAATAACATAGATGTTTAAATATATGTTATGGTGATCCATTTTATTTATTTATATATATTTCAATTTTATGAAAACATAATTATTTTTCAAAATGTTATATATATATATATATACAATTTGAGTGGGCCTAATGATTAAGAACATGTGTTTTCTCTTAAGAGGTTATAGGTTCAAATCTAGAGGGGGGTAGGGTATGTATACCTTTGTAGACTTTACCAGTCAAATTGTTGGGCGGAGGGGGGTCCCTTGTCCCACAAATAAGGGGGTCTCATACACCAATTTGGTGTGTTGGCTTGGTCGTGACCTTAAAAATAGAATATTATTATTATTATACAACCTGAGTGGGCCTAATGGTTAATAACATGTGCTTCCTCTTAAGAGGTCACAAGTTCAAATCCAGAGTGGGGTAGGGTATATATACCTCTGTAGACTTTACTAATCAAATCATTGAGCAGAGGAGAATCCCCTGTCCCACAAACAATGACCTTTTGATACCACCATATATTAATTAATATATTAGTTAATGAACACATATATTAATCAATGACCACTTAAGATGTTTAAAAATTATTAAATAACCGAGAAAACAACGCAAGTGCTATTTATTTAAAAGCAAAACGTAACCCCAAAAACAACTAAAGATGTTGATAAATATATATTTCCATATTCAATCCCAAACACATCATGCTTCTCGTTGTTATTGAATGTCATTTTTTTTATAAATATTCTCTGAACTTTCTTTTATTGTCCAGCTGCATCTCATTACTTTATACATATGATGCATACATAATGTCATATTCGAACATAAAGGTGTCATGTGAATTACTAGTTTGATAATCCAAGTTGGTTGGATGTAGAAGTTCATTTAATTTCATTATCAATTACTGAGAAAGATTGTTTTCTCTTGAATGCAATATTTTTTTTATATATAGTGGGAATCTTGGAAGTCGCTCTTCACATTATTTGACTTTGTACCATAGCTCACTCAAGATGTTAGGTTCCATGATCTGGATCTAGTTCCTAAATGAATACATTAATCCACTTTAGCCATCGTTTATATATCACGCATACTTCAAGTGTTTCACTCCAAGCACCCTCACCGAGATGGTCTTCCAATTCTCAATCTAAACACCACATAGGCCATAATTATTTTTAGGTTTGGAATATTAGTTTATTTTATTCCCTTATCAATCCTCAAAATATTTTTAACACACACCAAGTTAGGTTAAAATACTCTTAACTCTCACACATTCACTAAGTAAAATTAAATAACTTTTTTTTAAATCAACCAGGTTTTCAAAAAGCATTTTAGTGTGTCCTATATATTTATCTACACTTGTGCATAACACTACCACATGCACCAATGTATAGTTTCAATTTTTTTTACAAATATAACATATAAAGTAAAATTAAATAACTTTTTTTTAAATCAACCATGTTTTCAAAAAGCATTTTAGTGTGTCCTATATATTTATCTACACTTGTGCATAACACTACCACATGCACCAATGTATAGTTTCAATTTTTTTTACAAATATGACATATAAATGGAGTGCATAACACTACCACATGCAAAAATGTATATTTTCCAAAAAAAAAAAAAAAAATTAAAATATAATTGGTGTGCCTATACATATAAATGCATCAATGCATTGGTATGTCATGTGCATTGTGGTAAGATAAACTATCATTTTCTTCTTCACATATATAGTAGTATTGGTGCTCACTATTTCCTTATGACTTTTCCATTGTCTAGTGCTATGGATTGCCACATTTCTCAATTGCTTCACATTCATGGTGGATTTGTGTTTGTTTTGTAATTTTACACATGGTATTAATTATTTTGTTCTCTATGAAGAAACCATGTCTCCTTGGTAGAGAAGAGTCCAAGTTAATATAATTATTTTTTCTAATTTACATTTTTTTTAATTTAAAAGGGATCTATATATACATATATATTTTTTGAAATTTTTTCTATTGGTGCAAGTGTGGTATTCAACTCGCACTGCTTGTTAGATTTTTTATAGGCCATACTGCTCCATGCCATTGTAATTGCATCAAAGAGTTAATTTTAATGCATAGAAACTTTCTACACTCTCCCATGCACTAATAAATGTATAGATGCATTGAGACTAGTTCTCTATAGTTTAGGTGCACCACCAATATTCAATAACTACACCAAGCATTCTCCATTTGCACATAAATACCTAAACACAATGTGCCTATTTGGATGGCACCAACACCAATGCACTATGTGTCCAAGAATTCTATGTGCACCAAACAAATCTAAGAATGCATGTGTGAATTTCTTGCACTCCATAGTGTGTTAATGAATAAATAGAGGTAGTAGTAGTGGTGCACCAAGGGAGGGAAATGCTATATGATATTTGTAGTGTATCATAGTAATAGATGTGACAAAAAATATTATGCATTCCAATATCTATGCATGATAAGAAAACTAACACATTAATAGGGAAATCACACACATAACGTGGAATACGTTGTGAAGATTTTAGTAAGAGCCCCATTATTAGTGTGGTATTATAAATATGATGCACTAGAATTTCTATGCACTTTGGAAATTGTAGCACATCTTGTATGGTGTTTTCAGTTAAAATGGGAACAACAATGAATTCAACACACTTTTTATGCATTAAAATGAAAGTCCAATATTTAATAAATATTACAAATGTTAATTAGTAGAAATTGTTTATTTTATAGATAAATTTTCCTTATGATATTTGTATGTGGATTAGGATAGTCACAATAGAAACAAGTCACTCATGCATATATGGGAGGCTTGAGATAGAGAGAGAGATGTGGCCTATCATCTTATTATTCCTTAGACTCATCTCCTTCTAAGTGATATTGGCCTCCTAAAGTTTTATGTGGAGGATAACTCCATATTGAATTTTCATACCATTCAAGAGGTTACGTTGTGAGGATGTAGAAAGGACTATTACTAGGATCTATGTTGTACTGGAAGACTACCAAGAAGATCACCAATCGACTATGGTTGAAGTATAAGGTAAGATTACTAAGCAAATTGTTTTCAATTTAATTGATCTTAGATATAGTCACAATTATGTTTCTCCTAAATTTGTTTAAACTTGTTCTCTCAAGAAACGCGAGCATAGTAAGACATGGTTAGTCAGGCTAGCCATTAGAAACAAAATAAAGGTTAGTGAAATGGTGGAGATATGCAGATTAGAGATGAATGGAATGTTCACATGGATGAATCAAAATATTTGTCCTCTTGGTTCTTATGATGTCTTCATTCAAATTAACTGGTTGGAAGCACATCAAATTAAACTTGATTTTTATAACAAGACTTTTGATTTCCTTGATGAATATGGAAACTAAAGAAAAATAACGAGCGCACCAAAGGAAATTTCTATTAGGCAGATTCCATCTTTACAACTAGAGAAATGTATTAGGAAAGTATGTTTGATAGTATGCATACCATATATTGGATTCAATAAAGAAGGAATGTTCCAATATTGAAGACTATCTTGTCTTTCCAAATTTTAGTGATGTATTCCCTAACAAAGTGTCATGATTTCCTCAAAAAAGGGATATTGATGTTGCAATTGATTATACTCCTCGAGTCACACCATTATCCAAGACTCCTTCTAGAATGAGTATCCCAAAATTATTGTAACTGGAAATGAAATTACATGAGCTGTTAGAAAATAAATACATTTTTGGAAGTGAATCTCCATGAGGAGCACTTGTCTTATTTGTGAAAAATAAATATGGAATGCTCAAGTTGTGTATTGATTACTGGTAGTTGAATAAATTCATAGTGAAGAACAAGCATTCATTGCCTTGAATGGATGATTTGTTTGACCAAATGAGAGGAGTAAAGGTATTATAAGAAATTAATTGAAGGTTTAGTTATTATCAAGTAAGAATTAAGTAGGAGGAAATTCATCGTATGGCCACTACAAATTTGTGGTGGTGCCATTTGGTCTCACTAATGCACCAACTACATTCATGTGTCTTATGAATAGTGTTTTCAGCAAGTACTTGTATAATTTTGTGCTTGTTTTTTTTTTATAATAGTTTTATTTATTATAAAAATGAAGAACAACTTGAAAAACATGTATCGCCACATGCATAACATTCTCATAGGTTTTTCTTCTTTTGTTTAATGGATAATTTTTTGTGAATTTTTCCTACTCTAGTATTTGTTTCAGGTCCAATAGGTTCAAGTATGATAGGCGTTCGGGGAACTCAGTCCACTACCTATTCTAGTTTCCACGATAGTGGAAAAATAGGTGGCAAGTCCCATTGTTTGTATGTCGACAGTTGTCACTTTTTCTTTAAGATTTGGAACTGTGAACATTTGTCATGCCCATGCATTCAGAAAAGTAATGTATATTTGGAAACTTAATATTTTGGCTATCGAAAGGTAATATATATTTTTATTTACAAAAAAAAAAAACATGAAAACATTTAAGAATAGTTTTGAAATTGATAAGAGAGAATAAGTTGTATGTAAAACTAAGCAAATGTGATTTTTATCAAAATAAAATATATTATTTGGGTCACATTATTTTAGAGGAAGGAACATCCATGGATCTAGAGAAGTTGATTGAGGCCATAATGAATATGCCCATCTGAAAAAATGTAACAAGTGTAGGATCTTTCATGGCCATTACTAGATATTATAAAAGGTTCATTGAGGAATTCTCTAAGATCACACACCCAATTACTTCTTTGAAAAAAAATGGATCTAAGTTTTAATGAGCACAATATTGTGAGAAAAGAATTCAACTATTGAAAAGACTTCTTATTGGGGCTTCAATTTTGACGTTGGGAACTCTAGAAAACGATTTTGTTTTGTGCATAGATTCTTGTATAGAAGGAGTCTATGGATTTTTTATGAAAGATAATCTTGTGCTATGTTATGAGTTGTATAAGGTGAATGAACATGAGAAAAATTATGTTATCCATGACTTGGAACTTGTTGCAATTGTGTATTCTATAAAAAAGTGGAGGCATTATCTACTAGGAAAGAGATTTGAGATTAGAACTAATCATCAAGGCTTGAAGTATTTTTTATGAGTAGCTAGACTTGAATCCTAGCCAATCTAGATAGTTAGAATTTCTATGTGAATTTGTTTTTGAGATCAAACACATAAAAGAAAAATAAAACAAAGTCATTGTTGCACTTAGAATGTCATTGTGTTCAATGAATTACAAAACAAAACACATTTTATTACTGTTAAAACCATTCATAAGATTGACAATATAACAAGGATATTTATGAGGGAAATATTTAGATTGCATTGGTTATCCAAAGAAACTGTATCTGACAGGGATACTAAATTTACATATAACTTGTGGAAGATTTTTTTTGTAGACAAATTTTAACAATCTTTACCATATATAGACAAATGGATATATTGATAGAGTAAATCAAGTGATTGAAGACATGGTTCACATGTATGTGATGGAAAAAACATCCAAGTGGGAGGATTATCTCCACTTGGTAAAGTTTGAATATAACAATGGGAATCAAGCATCATTGAAAATGAGTTGATTTGAAGATTTATATGGTAGACAATGTAGGACATTGATGAATTGGGATAATATAATAAATATAATTTTTCTTGGGTTGAAAATGCTTATGAAAATTTAGTTGGAAGTTGTTAAAATTAGGAAACATTTGAAGGCATTCCAAGATAGGTAGAAAATCCATGCAGATTAAAATATGGTGCATATAGAATTTTGAGTTGGGGATCATGCTTACCTCCAAGTGAGGACAATGAATAGTTCCTTGAATATTAGAAGGTGTGCCAAGTTGGCATCAAGATATTGTGGGCATTTCGAAGTGCTTGAAAGGATAGGGTGAGTTGCACATAAATTTGTATTTCCTATTAACACCAAAGCACATAATATTTTCCCTCTTTCCTTGCTTAATAAATAGGTACATGATATTGACCATGTGATTGATTAGGATGTGATCTAGGTGGAACTAGAGGGAGAGTTCCAAACATAGAAAGTATGCATCTTCGAAAAGAATTAAAATTTCTTTGAAATTAAACCATCAAGTAGCTAAAGGTGAAATGGAAGAAATTTGGTCTCAATTGGTCTAGATGGGAGCTGGAGGATTCCATGTAGAAGACATACCCATTTTTTTTTATTATAAGCATCAATGAGGATGCTTCTATTCCAAAGGGAAGGGAATGCAATACCCCAATTTTGACCCTTGGTGTGTACTAAAGCATGATATGTAAATGTTGTAAGAATGATACTTTGAATTCCATGTATGAATGCCAAGGCCCAACTATAATTACATCAATCTATAGCTCTTAACAATTCTTGTTAAAATAATCAAGAATTAAATTGCCTGACAATCAACTATAAAACTCATGTTCTCATAAGCATCAGTTGAACTACAAGCATGAATAAAACTACAACATTAATTAAGTAACCTTAATACAAAATTCTATGAAACTGTTCAGAAGAATTGAACTTAATGAATTGATATCAGTAACAAAATTACAATTGATTCTAATGCAAGTAAATAAAAAAAACAAACTAGGGCACTACTTATGTGATGAAAGAGGCCATGCATTCCCTCAAAAGTATTCCCTCTATACAGTTACAAGCTCATAAAATCAACAAATGAATGCGCATAAACCAAACTTCTATTCCATAACCAATAGTGTGTTTGTGTGTGTGATCAAAAGAAATCAATTTTCTTCCCTCTTAATATTTTGATCAATCTTCATGTTCAGTCACAAATGCCTTTGATATTTATAGAATGATATTCAAATAAAAAAATAACAGTTCTTAAACATCCAATCTCATACAATCTACTAAGGATAGTCAAGACATTACAACATTAGATTTTGACAAACTGATTGGACAACACAATTTCATAATATGTCATTTTGTTATGATTTCATGATCGAAGACATGAAATCAAAACAAACTTGTGCATGCCACAGGAATCGATTCGAACATTGACCATAAATAATGACCATGTTGTTGTAGTGTTGGCCAAATTGGATAGTGGATGTCCATGTTTATGTGATTCTCTATTGAACCCATATCTCTAAATCAACCAAAATGAGTGGAAAACATATTAACTATCGAGGAATCTACATGACATGTTCAACAGACTACATGAACATTCTAGTAGATTCATCAACTTGAGCAATTTAAATACATTTCATTCATTAAATAAGAAAAAATGAAACGTGTAGGATAATATAATTACCTTTGAATAGAAAATGAGTTTTGATGGAAAAATGGTAAAATATATATCATTATAAGGCAATAGGATGGAAAATGGAATGGTAAGTAGTCAAGAGAAGGTCATGTAGATTGTACCAACTACATCAAAACAAAGACCCTACACAAATCTTTTCTAGCGTTTTGAAATAAAATCTCTAGGTGGAATAAATAATTAGAAAAAATAGTGTCCATGTGTTTCTATGCCTTCTTTTTTTGATTAATGATTTTTTTTAGTGCTACCTACAACATCTATGTGAGTGTGTAGTTTTACAATAAATGATATAGGTTAAATAAGGATTAAGATTCTCTGCTTGGAAATCAATACCTCTAGGTAAGTAGGTGAAGATCAATTGGTAAGAGATTTAAAATATAATATGTCAAAGGAAGAACATCACTGCACACGAAATCGATTCCTAAATCAAGGAATGGAGTAGCACTTTGTGTTATCCCTACAAAGTTTCTTCCTTTATAATATTTTATGCAAGTCTTTGGCATTCCAAATTTTTTTATTTCTTATTCAAGAACAATGTTTCCCATATTCTTTGTCGATGTTGAAGATCATAGAGATGACAGACTCAAAGCATTGATGACACATTCAATCTTGAAGAAAAATTCAACCTTGGAATCAAGGTAAGTTGCAAACATTTTTTTTGTAAGTTTACTTGTATTTTTCTTGTAAAAGGGTGCATTTTAGGTAGAAACTAGTACCCTTCATTTGTTGAGTCTGCATAGTTGATTTTTCATTGTAAAGTCTAGTTGGAGTTGCAAGAAACCTTTGACATCTAATTATGTCTCTAAATGGTTGGTGTTGAGGAGTTATTAGAGTTACTAAACACTATAATATTCTCTTCTATGGAAAATACAGTCACCACTGACAAAGAAACTTTGAACTTTATTATAACTTGCTTGCAAGTTTTGCAAGCCATGGTAACATTGTGGCAAACTAAACCAACTTCTTCACAATGCACTTGAACGAAAGAATCTTCGACATTCTGAACTAGTTCTTGTTCAAAACAAATCTCTTTTCGAATAATATGATGATGTCAATTCAGACCAATGACCAGCTTAGGAGCAACTTAGTGAAAGAACTTTAGATTCAAGTACATATGAAGATCAAATTCCTCTTTCCAAGACAATCATCAGACCTTGGGAAGAAATAAGGCACAACAAACATGAAACACATATTGGATATGAAACAAAAGTGACCTTTTGTATTCTTCATTATACCAAGCCAATCTAATTCCATACAATTGGATTTATACAAGAAGGTTCATATTCACATACTCTAGTTCAAGATCATATTTTGAAATGCCAACATTGTTAGCAAGTTGGCCACATGGAAGATAAGTGCTTCAATCTTCATCCTTGCATGCATTGTGGAAAACACAATAATCATTTGGACAGATGTTATAAACACAGGAAATATGCAAGAATAAAGAAACACTATGGGTGGATGACTTCTTGGCGATGGTCATCAATAACCAAGAAGATATGTCAGTCATACCAAAAAAATCATTCTCAAGTATTGATACATTTTGTAGTGAAAGGATTTTCATATTCTCACCTTGTACCCGACAGAGGGGGAAAACATCAGTAATTGAAAATCAAGCTTCAAGTTTGGAAGTCTTATCAATCAAGTAGTCACAAGCAAGGGTGATTTGGTTTGTGGCCACCCAAAACTACCAGATTGGTTTGTGGTTTCCCTTAAACCACCACTTAGTATAATACTTATAGCTTCTTCTAGATAATGGTTTGTGGTTTTCCTTAAACCTCCATTTAGTAGAAGACTTTTAACTTCTACCAGAGAACAGTTTATGCTCATATTTAAACTAGCATTCAAAAGCACTTCCCATTAGCATAAAACATCTTCTTAAGCTTCTATCTAACTTATGAAATGTTATAATAACCATTGAGCCCTAGAGCCAAGTTCCATAGTTTGTGGTGAGCTATAAACCACCAAATTGGTTTGTGGTATTCATTAAACCACCACCACCATTTAGTAGAAGACATCAACTTTTTCTATCCTTTTGGTTTGTGGTCATCCCAAAACCACCAGAGTCAAAGAACACATTCAATCATCAACAACTACACACTTCCATATTTCAATGCTCTTATTTGACTCACTTACACCCATTTGTATTAAGGGGGGGAATGTTGGAAATGTAATACGTTAGGGTTACTAATGTGAAGGAATATGAAAGGAAACCATCAACAGGATTCTAAGAGATGTATTGGAATATGAATCCAAATGTTAATATCATGTATTTGTAGATGTATCATATTAATGAATAATATGCATGTCAAGCTTATCTTTATTTGCGAGTTCTAACATAAAAATTGTCAAGATGTTAGGATGATACTCAAATTTTAAGGTAACCTAGTTTCCACAATTTCAACCCACAAAGTGAAGAATACATATATTTTCCACAATTTCAACCCAAAAAGTGAAGAAAAAATCTATTATTTTAATTAGGAGTTAGTGGTTGACTACTTCTTGAAATTCAAAATTATATGTTGCATTTAGGGTTGGGAAAAAAGAAGGAAAAAATCAATATTATAAATTAAAAAAAAAAAACTATATTACAGTTTGAGTTTTTAAGTAGAGCTTATTGTTTGAATTAAAAGTTAGTAGTTGAATACTTCTTTAAAAAATTATATGTTGCATTTAGGGTTGGGTAAAAAGATAGAGAAAATCAATGTTATAAATTAAAAAAAATTAAATTCGAGTTTGGGTTTTTAAGTAAAGCTTATTATTTTTTAGAAGTTAGTAGTGACTACTTCTTAAAAATATATATATATGTTGCATTTAGGGTTGGGCAAAAAGATGGAGAAAATCAATATTATAAATTAAAAATATATATATATATATATA
>SNQJ01S0010813.1:23946-68370 GCA_010110895.2 Picea sitchensis | reverse complement strand
TTTTTTTTTTTTTTTTTAACATATTTTTTATACTTTAAATATGTATTTTCAATTTTATAATAATAATTGCAAATTTTAAATTCTCTAAAATTGTTTCTTAAATATTTTAGGGTTACATAATATTAATTCAAAAACAATTTATTTTTATTATCTTTTTAATTCATATAATAATTTATAGTTATTTTAGGTGTATTATTTTTATTTGAAACTAAAATCTTTTTGTTTTAAAATTTATTTAAATTGCATAAACATATATTAATAATAATAATAATAATAATAATAATAATAATTTATTATTAAGGTCATTGAGATCTTTCATCTAAGAGATTTTATTGGTAAAATTTATGAAGATATACATACTTTACCCCTTCTAAATTTGAATATGTAACCTCTTATAAATGAATCATAAATTAAATATATAAACAAACACAAATCAAATCAATGTATCAATTACTTTAATATAAGTTTGAAACATAACTTTATGACTAAAATTCAAACATCCAATGATATTTTATAATTATTTTATTCCAAAACTCATGTAAATATTTGATATAATATATTCTACTCTTAATGTACTATAGTTTCTCTTATCTATTTTGTATTTGTTAACAAATGATCAAACCTTATGTATGCAAATTGATCAATGTTTATAAAAAAATAGAGATTAAGGAGTCAAATTAGACAATAGAAGTGGAACAAGTCGGATAACAATTATTTTTAAATTTGTAAAAATATTATTTCAAAAACTTATAATTCATGCAATTCAAACTTTTTCACCAAAATTCTATTAAACAGATCTTGATGAAATCACATTTTTTATATTTTAAATTGCATTTTTAAATGTATAAACAAATTCAGTTAAAACTCAAAATAAATAAAACTTTTAAACTACCCACAATTTATATACATCCCATTCAAATTCCGAGTATTTGAATTCTGGTATAAAAAAAACTTCACCACTTTCTGAGTTTGATTATGTCAAGTTGTATTATTATATCAAATAACATTTATTCTTGAGCATTCCTATGAATCAACCAACCCGTATTTACTCAAAACTTTAATATTTTATTTGCTTTGTATGTTCATCTTAATTAATTAATATAAAGTAACCTTCGAAATCTCTCAATAACACACAGAAATTATGTCATCATCGTGGTGACCAGTGGCCAAGTTGACAAAGCTCCATCTTTTTGTATAATCTTTCCTTCTACGCGGGTCAAAGTTTTGTTTAATTGACAAGCATCGAAGGCCGTATCTTGGTCTCAATTGGTCTACATGGGATGTGGAGGATGCCATGAAGGAGACATATCCATTTTTGTTTAATTATAATTATCATTGAGAATGGTTCTATCTCAAAGGGAAGGGAATGTAATACCTTAATTTTGATCTTTGATCATTGGTGTGTACTAAAACATGATATGTAAATATTGTAAGCATGATAGTTTGGATTTCGAGTGTGAAGGTCAAGGCTCAATTATAATTGTATTATATATTATAATTGTATCAATACATAGTTTATAACAATTCTTGTCAAGAGAATCACAATTTAAATTATCAGACAATCGAGCATGAAACTCATGTTTTCACAAACATGAATAAAACTATAACATAATTAGCTAACCTTATAACAAAATTCTTTGAAACTGTCTACAAGAATTGAACTTAATGAATTGACATCAGTAACAAAATTACAATTGATTCTAATGCAAGAAGATAAACAAAACAAACTAGGGCACTACTTATGAGATGAAGGAGGCCCTACCTTCCATCAAAAGTATGCCCGCTATATACTTACAACCTCATAAAATCAACATATGAATGTGCATAAACCAGTGTTATATCCCATAACCAATAGAGTGTGTGTGTGTCTGTGTGTGTGTGTTGAAAAGAGTTCAATCTACTTCGCTCTTATTATTGTGATCAATCCACATGTTCATGCAAAAATGCCTCTGATATATATACAATGATATTCAAATAAAAAACTAACATTTCTTAAACATCCAATCTCATACAATCTACTAATAAGGATAGTCATGACATTACAACATTAGCTTCTGACAAACTGATTGGACAACATAATTTCATAATAAGTCATTTTGTTATGATTTCATGATCGAAGGCATGAAATCACAACAAACTTGTGCACACTACAAGGATTGGTTGGAACGTTTATCATAAATAATGCTCATGTTGTTGTAGTGTTGGCGAAATTGGATAGTGGATGTCCATGTTTATGTGATTCTCTATAGAACCCATATCTTTGACTCAATCGGAATGAGTGGAAAATATCTTAACTGTCGAGGTAGCTATAAGACCTATTCAAAAGAGTACATGAACATTCCAATAGCTTCATCAATTTGAGCAATTTAAATACATTTCATTCATTAAACAAGAAAAAATGAAACATGTAGGCTAAGATAATTACCTTTGAATAAAAAATGAGTATTGAACGAAAAATGGTAAAAGATATATCATTTTAAGGTAATATGATGGAAAATCGAAAGGTAAGTAGTCAAAACAAGGTCTTGTAGATTGTACCAAATATATCAAAATAGGACCCTACACAAAGCTTTTCTAGGGTTTTGAGATAAAATTTCTAGGTGGAATAAATAATGAGGAACAATAGTTTCCCGGTGTTTCTATGCCTTCTTTTTTTATTAACGAATGTTTTTAATGCTACCTATAACATGTATGTGACTGTGTAGTTTTACAAGAAATCACATAGGTTAAATAAGGATTAAGACCCTCTCTTGGAAATCAAGACCTCTAGGTAAGTAGGTGAAGATGAATTGGTAAGACAATTGAAATATAATATGTCCAAGGAAGAACATCATTGCACATGAAATCGATTCCTAGATCGAGGAAAGGAGTAGCACTTTTGTGTTCTCCCTACAAAGCTTCTTCCTTTATAATTGTTTATGCAAGTCTTTGGCATGCCAACCTTTGTGATTACTTATTCAAGAACAGTGTTCCCCATATTCTTTTTCGATGTTGAAGATCATAGAGACGAAGGACTCAAATCATCGATCACATATTCAATATTTATGACAAATTCAACCCTAGAATCAAGGTATCCTGCAAATAGTTTTTTTGTAAGTTTACTTGTATTTTTATTGTAAAAGGGTGCATTTTTGGTAGAAACCAATACCATTCATTTGTTGAGTCTACATAGTTGATTTTTCATTGTAAAATTCTGGTTGGAGTTGCAAGAAACCTTTGACATATAATTATGTCTCTAAATGGCTCGAGTTGAGGAATTATCAAAGTTACTAAACATTATAATACTCTCTTCTGTGGACAATACAGTGACCACTGACAAAGAAACTTTGAAGTCTATTAAAACTTGCTTGCAAGTTTCACAAGCCAAAGTAGCTTGCAAACTCAACTCAACTTCTTCACAGTGCACTTGAATGAAAGAATCCTCGACATTATGAACTAGTTCTTGTTCAAAATAACTCTCTTTTCGAAGAACGTGATGATGTCAATTCAGACAAACAACTATCTTAGGAGAAACTTAGTGAAACAACTTTAGATTCAAGTACATATGAATATCAAATTCCTCTTTCCAAGCCAATCATTGGACCTTGGGAAGAAATAAGGCACAAAAAAGATGGAACACATATCGGATATGAAAATAAAGTGACTTTTCATATTCCTCATCATTCCAAACCGATCTAGTTCCATACAATTGGATTTCTACAAGAAGATTCATATCACCAACTCTAGTTCAAGAGAATATTTTTAAAATCCAACATTGTTAGCAATTTGGCCACATGGAAGATCAATGCTTCAATCTTCATCCTTGCAAGAATTGTGAAAAGCATAATCGTCGTTTGGACAGATGTTCGAAACCTAATAATTTTGCAAGAGTAAAGAACCATTGTGGGTGGATGACTTCTTGACGATGGCCATCAATAATGAAGAAGATATCTTAGTCATACCGAAGAATTCATTCTTTAGTACTAACACATCTTGTAGTGAAAGGATTTGCATCTTCTCGCCTTGTACCTGATGGAGGAGAACAACATCAGTGAATGCCAATCAAGCTTCAATTTTCGAAGTCTTATCAATCGAGCAGTCACAAGAAAGCGTGATTCAGCTTGTGGTCACCCAAAACTACTAGATTGGTTTGCGGTTTACGTTAAACCACCACTTAGTATAAGACGTATAGCTTCTCCTAGACAACGGTTTGTGGTTTTCCTTAAACCTCCATTTAATAGAAGATTTTTAACTTCTTTTGGAAAACAATTTATGGTCATATTTAAACCAACATTCAAGATAAATTCCCACTAGCAGAAAATATCCGCTTAAGCTTCTAGCTAACTTAGGAAATGTTCTAATAACCATTGATCCCTAGAGCCAAGTTCCAAAGTTTGTGGTCAACTGTAAACCACCAAATTGGTTTGTGGTATTCATTAAACCACCACCACCATTTAGTGCAAGACATCAACTTCTGCTAGCCTTTTGGTTTATGTTCATACCAAAACCACCAGATTCAGAGAGCACGTTCCATCATCAACAACTGCACACTTGTAGATTTCAACTCTCTTCTTGGATTCACACCCATTCGGATTAAGGGGGGGGGGGTGTTGGAAACATAATCCGTTAGGGTTACTAATGTGAAGGGATATGAAAGGAAACCATCAACAAGAGTCTAAAAGACGTCTTGAATTATGAATCCAAATGTCAATATCATGTATTTATAGATGTGGCATATTAATTAATAATATGCATATCAGGCTTGTCTTTATTTGTGCGCTCCAACATAAAAGTTATTAAGATGTTAGGATGATACTCAAATTTTAAGGTAACATGGTTTCTGCAATTTCAACCCACAAAGTGAAGAACAAAGATATTTTCCACAATGTCAACCCACAAAGTGAAGAACAAATCTGTTATTTTCATTAGAAATTAGTAGTTGACGACTTCTTTAAAAAAATATATATTACATATAGGGTTAGGAAAAAAGTTAAACAAAGTCAATGTTATAAATAAAAAAAAAACTATTGTAGTTTGGGTTTTTAAGTAAAGCTAAGTTGAGGGATTCAAAACTTTGACAGTCAAAGCAATGCCAACTCATGATGTGCAATTAGTGGTTGTATTTTTTCTATGCTTAATTAAATTTATTTGTTTTTTTTAACATAATTTTTTTACTTGAAATATATTATATTTTCAATTTTATAATAATATTTACAAATTTAAAATTTTTAAAATATATATAAGATTAATTCAAAAACAATTTACTTTTATTAACTTTTTAATTCATATAAATGTATATTTTTTTTTTCAAAATTTTATTCAAAATGGATAAACATATGTTAAAATTTATTCAAATTTCATAAACATGTATTAAACATATAAGCAAACACAAATCAAATCAATGTATCAATTGGTTTGGTATACAATTGGTTTGGTATACGTTTGAAACATAATTTTATAACTAAAATTCAAACATCCAATGATATCTCTCATGGAATTATTCTATTCCAAAGTTCATATAAATATTTGATATAATATATTCTATTCTTAACGTACTATAGTTTCTCTTAGCTATTTGGTATTTGTTAACAAATGACCAAATGGCATGCAAATTCATCAATGCTTAGAAAAAACAGAGAACAAGCAGCCAAATTCGAGCATACACGTGGAACAAGTCAGTCAACAACTATTTTTAAATTTATAAAAATATTGTTTCAAAAATTTTTGTTTTCAATTTTCATATAACTCAAACTCCAATTTATATACAAGTTTAAATTTAGAGGGGTAGGGTATGTATATCTTCGTAGACTTTACTAATCAAATAAATTATTATTATTATTATTATTAAACGTTCTATTATTTGAATTTTTCACTAGAATCTTGTCAAACAGACTTTAGTGGAATCATTATTTTTTAACTAGAATCTTACCAAATAGACTTTAGTGAAATCATTATTTTTTATTATTTAAATTACATTTTTAATATATAAAAGGATTCAACACTTTGAAAAACTTTTGAACCACTAAAATTATACAAATTCAACCACTAAAATCTAAAATTCCAACAATTTTAACAGGATTTCAAAAAATAAATTAGAAAAACTTCAAAAAATCTCCAAAAAAAAAAAAAAATGGAAACTTTCTCCCATTCAAACTCTAACTCGGATTTAATAACACCGTTGACTTCTAGTATAACAGAAACTTCACCACTTTCTGAGTTTGATTATGTCAAATTGTATTATTATATATTATTATATCAAATAACATTTATTCATGAGCATTTACTCAAAACTATAAATGTTATTTTCTCTGTATGTTCATCTTAATTAATTAATATAAAGTAACCTTTGAAATATCTCAGAAACTTCACAGCGGTGATTTTGTCTAATCTTTCCTTCTACGCGGGTCAAAGTTTTGTTTAATTGAGAAGCATCGAAGGCGGTATCTTGACAAATATTTAAGTTAATATTTAAATGAAGGCGGTATATTTAAATATTTAAGTTTTGTTTTCATTTTATTCGATATTTAAATGAAGTCGGTATCTTAACAAATATTCAAGTTATTCAAATGGAGGGTGGTTTGACTCAAACTCCAATTTATGAACACCGTTGACTTTTTCCTTCAATTCAAACTTCAATTTATCAACACTGTTGACTTCTGGTATAACAAAACTTCCGTTGACTTTAAAGATTCTCTGAGTTTGATTATGTCAAATTATATTATAATGTCAACTAATATTTATTCATGAGCATTCCCCGGGGCTCAATGATTTCATATCCTCACCAAGCAACATTACTCAAAACTTTAATTAATATAAAGTGACCTTTGAAATCTTCACGAGCATTTACTTTTCTTTTTTTTTCAAAAAAGTGCACTTTATATTAATAGTAATATAAAATTATACATATACTAAAAAAATCGATACAGGACTGTATAAGTCATAAACCACACAGCAGTAACAATCGTCTTCTGTTCTCTCTTTCCTCTCCATGAAGGAGTGTGTCCACAATAAAAAGCAGATAAGATCTTCCGAGAGTATAGTATAAACTATGAGCTTACACTGCTGAGAATAAATAAACTGTGTATCCATAGGGAAAAAAAAAAAAAAAAACAGATTTTTCATCTTTGACAATTTTTGTAATGTCAGTTTTGAGAGGCTGTTCTTTTTTCGATTTTTTTTTCTAGAAACATGATCAAAAGAGATTTTTTGAAAAAAATTAATTAAAACCCTTACTCGCTCCTTCCAACAATCCAGAAATATAACCTAAAACCCTCCTTTGTCATTTATCCAATCTATGATGATCTTGGAGTCGCCTATAAGATGTAATAACTGAAAAGACAGCCTACTTGCCAAAGTAAGTTGTCCTTTCAGTCATTACATCTTAATTAATCAATATAAAGTAACTTTTAAAGTCTTTCGGAAATTTAACTAGTAGCCCATGTGGGTAGGTGTATGGGTGTGAAGAAAGCGGTGATGGAAGCCGCGCACGGAAACTAGGTCGTGAGCGTGGAACACTGCCCAAGTTGACAAAGTTCAGACTTTTTTGTTATTCTTTAAATAATCTTTCCATTGCCATGTCTCTCGGCGGCTCAAAGTTTTGTTTAATTTAGAAGCATCCATCTTCCAACAACTTATGAAATTAATTTAATATTTAAATGAAGGAATGTTTAAGTAATATTTATTCATGAAGGGTGTTTCAATTATCAATCGATTAATAATGCAGTAAAATTGATTTAATTAGATTGGAGTGGAAAATCGTGATAAATTTTATTTACAATAATATGTTTATGTTTTTATATACTTGAGATTTTTTTAAGCATCTATACTTTGCATCTATACTTGAGATTGTTTTTATATACTTTGCATCTATTTTAAGCATGAACATTATAATGATGAAAATAAAACATGTTAAAAGAAAAGAATGAGATGTTAAAAGATTTTTTTAATATAATTGAAAAAAAAGAGAGGGAAAAAGTGACATGTTGACTTTTGGGAAGAGGAAGAGTTGTGGACATGTGGCCTTCAAGCTAATCTCTCATTTGGGTTATTTTTATATTTGTTCTTGCACTTCAAAGGAAGAGGGGTTCTTTAGCTGAGAGTGTGAGGAATCGTTGTACAAATGTTCATGTGAAAATTAAGAATAGACCAAAGAGCTCAAGAGTATTGTAACTACACATTGCCAAGGAAAAGAGAGCCTCACAAAATCCAAAATCCAATTGAATGTTGATTCTCTCATTTGGTAATCTAGAGTAAACACTAAGTTCTTGTGGGATGAATTTCTCCATTTGTTGTGCTATTTTTTTTTATCTATAAGTTTAAAGAAAACTACTTTGCATTCTAATGGATGCTTGGTAATTTTATTGGTGTGAATTTTTATTTAATGGAAATGTTCCAAGTTTTTCTTCATGTATTGATTCCTCTTAGCCATTAAAGAATCTTAATCGATCTAGAATGAACATTTTTTATTTATCTTTAAGATGAAAGGTTAATGGTTTAGGTAGTACAGATAATATGGTTGTTGCACTATTGTAGTGATTTTTTGTAACAACCCATGTCGCTACGACAACATGTGACGCATAACAAGTGAAAAAATTATTTTTGATAAGAAATAAGGTAACAACAACAACCTTCAATCAACGCAACTCGACGATGAACACAACACACGCAATTCAGGAAATAGACAACATAACGACCTAGCATACCAGTCCATCATGTAGTGGAAAGCGACATACAAAAATCAATCAGAGGAAAACAAAAACGACTACCCACCCATCCTAACCTATATGGTTAGGAGCTCCAGGACACATAAAAAACTCTCAAGCCCAACTTTCCATAGATTTTGACCATTTAAGGTCTCAAGGCTGTTGACTATTATAAGGAACAAGGAGGTGTCTACATCCCTCCCGACACAAGCAAGACAAAGCCTAAAAGCTAAAATACAACATCAAATCAACCAATTGCAACAACACCAACCGACACATGTAACACAAAACTTCAATGCGACAGAGAATTGGTAGTCAATGAATTAACATTTTCATGGCCTATAAATAAATAAACAACAATCGATGAATAGTGGCCTTTCGTCGTGCGCTACCAGATAATCTAAATATTTAGACAATACTTAATTAACCTTAAATTTATGAGCATACAAAAGATATCTAACATACAAAATCTATCTAGAAATAACCAAGTTGATGTGCAATTCTATTTACCATAGGATTCTTCCACCTGATATCGCCTCAAATTTGTTTATTTAGGTGATAGGAAGTTATTGAAAAATCCATTTCTAAATTTTTTAAGGTTCATTTTTTAGAGCCTTAAGTTTGTAATAAAGATTAGAAAACATTTGATTTGGTTTTCCCTTCAAAAAAGTCAAAACTGAAATTTCAGTGGCTAAGATCCTTTCCAAAATTCCTTCTAAGCCACCAAAATCCTTATCTTTCGGTGGCTTAGACACGAAATTCGGGGCTCTCTTAGCCACCGAAAGTGCAGAAAAGTTTGTTTTTACTGTGTTAAGTCATAATTTTCAAATGATGATTCTGAGAGACTGGAGAATCATTTTGAGAAACAGACGAAGGTTTTCATTTCTAACATGTTAGAGAAAAATAACCTCTCTCATTTTTCCTACAGGTATCATATATTGGGAGAATCGAATTCATCTCTGAGCCCTATTTTTTGGATCTCAGAATTTCCCTGTTTGACACATGTTTTTGAAATGCATATACCGAGAAAATGAAAATGAATATCAAAGAACTGAGAGAGGTTTTTTCTTACAAAAAACCAATAGATAAAATCCTCTTCCAGTTTATACACAACAGTTTTGGTTTGAGAGATATGGGTCAATCGTTGAGCAACATATTTCCAGAAATTTCTGTCTTTTCCAACCACCTCACAAATTTGAATTTGAGATAGGAGAAGAGGTTATCAGATCCATCTTTTGAGGATCTGAATCTTCTTGTAAAGGCTATAAATCCTATAAATTTTATAGACTTAAGGGTTAGAGTTTGGAGACTAGACCATGCTACTACTGTAATAGAATTTTCTTTTACCATAATACAGATCACAAGTTCCTTTCTCTGTTTATGTCAGATTATCATTTTCTCTCTTTTTTTGTTCTTGAATGATTATTGTTGTATAAGTTTATCTAGTTGCAAATGACCGTCATCTCATTGGTCAACTCATAAACGATGATTTAATAAGTATAATGTCCTATATTTATTCATCCCATCACACATCTGATCTAGTTGATAGATATAAACTTTCTTCACCCACCACTCAGTTACTCATCTGATTATACACTTTTGAAAGCATTGTCTCATCTAGTTATGTATTTGAGTGTTTTGAGAGTAAGTCAGTTATCTAGTATCCCATCTGATCCAATAAACACATAAAACCAAAACACATTTTAAGTTACCAGGCTTCTTCAAGCTACAACTTGAGAAGGACTCCTAGAGTGATAACAAATTGGCATTGTTGCCGGGGAGAGGAGATTGAAACTCAGCTTCCCTGGGAGACGACATAGAGCTGATCCATTGATGATAAACAAGGATCAGACATCATAATCGGTTGTAATAATCTATCTGGCGACTCCATGAAGGACAGATTCAGTGGCGACTCCATTGTTCAAAAATCTATTAGCGACTCCACTGGTATGAAATGAACAAGAGGTATGCATTTTTCCATTTTTCAGGTATTTCTGGTTACCCTCATCCAGTACCTAGTAGAGATGAATGGGAAAGTAGCCTTCCCAGATTTCGAGGAGAAGATTGGGAAGTGCCAGCTAAACACTTGTTGTTTTTTCATGACTTTATTCATCGGCTTGAAATTATACATGAGGATGTTAAAATTCTACTTTTCAGATATTCATTGAAGGGAGCAGCCCTTGATTGGTGTTGATCTCTTCCAGATTTAAGTATTCACTCATTAGGAAGTTTTCATGATGCTTTTCATTCATTTTGTAAAGAGTATTTTCCAACTGAACATCTTTTTGAAGAATGTTGTAATGATTTTTCTTTGCTTCATAAAGATTATGTTTGTCATGAAAATAACTTTCATGATAAAACATCTATTGCAGAAGATAGTATTTTTCATGAAGATCAACATGTCTCTTTTGAATATTCTGATGTCAAAGAACAAAGAGATACATCCGCTGAAGATATCTCTTATTGTGATTGAGGGATTGTTGATCCACATTATAATAACCATGCTGATGCTTTTGACATTGTATTAAATGCATCTATTGAAGATGGTTGTCATGAAGATCATACTATTTCTTTTGAAAACTTTAAAGATGATGAGCAGATTGACAGATCAGCAGGTGAAAGTTTCAGATCTGCAGTAGATACTAAGGGTAGCTCATAGTTTCTAGATTTTCAGATTAAGAGAAGTTGTAGTGACCATGAGGAACATGGTTTTCAGAAACTATCTAATTTCCATCTTGAACATCAAGAGAATTATCTTTCTCCTTATGTACTTGTTGTTTTAAATTCAGATGAAAAGGTTGGTAATGATGATGAGGAAGAAGGTGATGTCATTACAAATCTATTTCTAATCCCTATTGATGATAACACCATGCAGGAATCTTCATCTCTATCATTAGAATATTTTCCTGATGTTCCCATATTTAATAAATATAGTGACGAGGATGAAGATTTTAAGGTTTATGAAGGGTTGTTGACTACTAGAATTTGATCTAGTTCTACTTCTCAGCAAAGAGATGATTATAAATGTATGCATGTTGTGGTTAATGATAGCTATGAAGAGTATGCTGCAATAGGGTACACCGCTCATTATGACCGATTTATTAATGATCTTCAGAGTGTTAATCATAGTATATATGATTTTGACATTGTACCAAATGCATCTGTTCACTTAGGGTGTTATGAAGATCGGATTGTCCCTCTTGAAAACCCGAAATATAATCAACAAATTGGCATATCAGCAGGTGACAGTTTCAAATCTGCAGTAAATACTAAGGGCAACCATCAGATTTCAGTTTTGCAGAAAAAGGGACATTGCAACAAATATGAAGAGGAACATGATGAGCTGAAAAGTCAAGATCAGCAATCCATCATATATGTTTCTCCGACAAAGGTTGAGCAACCTGCATTTAATATGGAGATCACTAAAAACAACCTGCAACAACATTTCAGTCTTCAGTTGGAACAACTGCTTGAAGAGATATTTCCTTGTGAATTTCATGACCCTATTGCTAATTATTTGGAATCCATAAAGATCAAAATGTTCTTGTCAGATGAAAGCTGGCCCTATCATCTGTTCAAACCACTTTTCTGTTGGATATACATTCCTTCATTTTTGGGGACAAGATCCAACATGATGTCAGTAAATTAGTCTCTTACATGGCTTCATTGGAAGCATGAGTTTACTTTATTAAGAAGCAGTACAATGGGTTAGTGTAGGAGTAGGCAGCAAAATAATCTCTTCATATGAGAAAGTAGATCATGTTCAGTTGTTGATTTCATGAATAAATAAAACACAGTTAAAAGAGAAATATTTGTCTTCAATGGTTTGGAAAGCCCATAGTTCATGCACAAAGATGGAAAGGGAATGTATGACTACAAAAATGTTCAAAGGGGGAACTAGATATAAGAAGATAACTGTGATATCTGAATATGTTCATCTACTTTCTAATGCATCAATATCTAAAATAGAGGCAGCATTGACTATTTGATTGGTCCGTAACCAATAACTATTAGCTTGCAGTATCATTTATGGGTATGTTATTCATCAAAACACAGGCTGTGCAAGCTGTTAGAGGTCGCATGATCATTGTAGAAGACTTAAAGGAGTAGCCTTAAAGATCAATAAGTTAAGAGAAAATGCATTTTTGCAATTTGGTCAACTATTATAAAGAAGACTTTTCGGTGGCTTAGGTGGAGATTTCAATTGTTCATTAGCCATGGAAAGAGGACCTTTCGGTGGCTTACAGGCATGGATTTTGGCTCTCCTAGCCACTGAAAGCACATAACAGGGAAAAAAACTACCATTTTTGCACAAATCCGATATTTTCTGATCCAGATGCCTCGAGGAGGTTTTATAATGATAGATAATAATTAAAGGCATCATTTTTGGGTTTCTCTTCTAGTTTTAAAAGGTGTCAGCAAGAGGAGAATATTAAATTTGCTACCTAATTTTGGCAAAAAACCGTCTTTTGGGAAAAGATGGCGATTTTGATTCTCTATCAGTCTCTAAGGATCTATTGCGGCTATTGAAGATTTTGAAGGACATGAAGATAATTGAGATAAGGAGTTGACCTAGTAAATAGGATCTTTTCCTCTTCTCTTGGAACTGTTTTTTACTTTCCTTTTAAGTAAATTTGATCCAGTTTTCTAGGATCTAGATATCTTTTATAAAGACTATAGGCGGGTTACACGTAGACTACAGGTTTTTCGAGGATCGGTTCTAAAGGCCAAATGACTCCATAGCCCAATGGTAAAGGCTACAGGCAAGTTACAGGTTTGCAGAAGATCAGTTGTATAAGCCAGATGACTCCATGCCCAATGCTAAAGGCGACTGGAACTACTAGGTCCTTGGAAACCTCGCAGGGAGTTTTTCATCCCCAAAAGGAGCCAGATGTTATCTCCTCAAATAAAACAGTCAAATTTGTTTATTTAGGTGATAGGAAGTCATTGAAAAATACATTGTAAATTTTTGAGGTTCATTTTTGAGAGCCTTATGTTTGTAATAAAGTTTGGAAAACATTTGATTTGGTTTTCCCTTAAGAAAAGTCAAAAATCAGGTTTTGGTGGCTAAGCGCCTTTCCAAAAGAGCTTCTAAGCCACCGAAATCCTTATCTTTCAGTGGCTTAAACACAAAATTTAGCGCTCTCTTAGCAACCGAAAGTGCAGAAAAGTCTTTTTTTACTGTGCTGAGTCATCATTTTCAAATGATGATTTTGAGAGATTGGAGAATAATTTTGAGAAACGGGCATAGTTTTTGTTGATAACATGTCAGAGAACAATAACCTCTCTCATTTTTCCTACAGGTTTCATATATTGGGAGAATCGAATTCATCTCTAAGCCCTAATTTTCGTATCTCAGAATTTCCTTATTTGACACATTTTTTGAAATGGAGATCCCGGGAAAAGGAAAACGAATCTCAAAGAACTGAGAGATGTTTTTCTCCAAACAAACCAATATACAAAAGCCTCTTCCAGTTTGTACACAAAGGTTTTGGTTTTAGAGATATGGGTCAATCTTTGAGCAACATATTTCTAGAAATTTTTGTCTTTTTTAACCACCTCACAAATTCGAATTTGAGATAGTAGAAGAGGTCATTAACTCCATCTTTTGAGGATCTGAAATTGCTTGTAAAGTATATAAATCCTATCAATTTTATAGACTGAAGGTTTCGAGTCTAGAAACTAGACCATGCTACTACTGTAATAGACTTTTCTTTTACCATAATACAGATTACAAGTTCCTTTCTCTGTTTATGTCATATTATCATTTTCTCTCTTTTTTTTTGCTTGACTCATTATTGTTGTCTAAGTTTATCTAGTTGCAAATGATTGTCATCTCATTGGTCAACTCATAAACACTGATTTAATAAGTAATCTGTGCTATATTTATTCATCCCATCACACATCTGCTCTAGTTAATAGATATAGACTTTCTTCACCCACCACTCAGTTACTCATCTGATTATACACTTTTGAAAGAATTGTCTAATCTAGTTATGTATTTGACTGTTTTTAGAGTAATTTAGTTATCTAGTATCCCATTTGATCCAATAAACACATAAAACCAAAACACATTTTAATTACCAGGCTTCTTTAAGCTACAACCTGAGAAGGACTCCTGGAGTGATAACACCACCTATTAACTTGTAACCATGTTGATAAGATAAAAATATGATGGAATTATTCCTTCAAAAACATTAATGGAGTCGCTAAGAAAGATGGAGTGACACCTCAAATTAATAGTGAAACATCGTTAACTTTCATTAAACAAATTTAATGATTTAATGATTTAAATTAAATGGGATCCATACATAGGAAGTAAGGCTTGGTGATAACCATATCCTAAAATAGGTTTCACTAAGGATCGATCATGCTCAAAGAAGGAAATGTAGTTGTGATCAACATTCACATTTCATAAAAATCCCTATATACAGTTTTAAGTCCACTCTTATTGATCTTTCCAATAAAAATATTACCAAATAATGCCCAACTAACATTTCTACAATATAGACTTTAAACAACCATACAATTTCAATTAAATAATGATGAAAATTTTCTAGCATAACCGATATATATATATATATATATATATATATATATAATTGTTTTAATCATGCATGAGTTCAAGAAAAACCTTTAGATTTTTAACTATTAATATAAATTTCATAATATTGCATATATATATATGGTGGATTTATGATGATTTATTTTTTTTAATCTCTTTAATTGGTTCCATTGTAATAATTTCATCCCTACTTGATAAATCAAAATAATCTTGCATACCGATACCTTGATACAAATTGTGAGTTTAACTCTAGAAACAATTTCAGTGCATTAAGAAACACCTTTTCTTTATTTTCAATATTCGGATAAAAATAATTATATGTGAAAACTAAGAAAATGGTAGTTACCTTTTATTAGCACAATTACATGGCAAACTAATGGTATCTAACATGTAAGTTGTTTCTTGAAAATATCAAAGATATTTTGTTGTCATCTATGACCATAAATAAAGTTTCAACCAGAGCTCAACACTTGTTTCCATTTATGCTTCATGATGTGTTTATCCTATACGCCTTTTCATCCCTCTCAAATTATTTATATGACCCATGAATTTAAATGAGCAATTTGGTTGATGAGAAACTATGAGATAAATGAGATTCATGGTTAAATTTTGTCTTTTCATTACATGACTCACACTTGGAAAATCAAACTAAAATTTGAAACAAATATTTCCGATAGTGGCTCTTGGTCAGTTGATTTTTAGAGTTGTTGGTAATTCACACTATTGGCAGTATATTTTGGCAGATATTGTAAACAAGTAAGCCATCTCATACTTTCAATAACTTCAAGGTAAGAAAATTATTTTTTTTGTTAAACTTCAAAGATCATTCATCCCTTACTGATTGTTCAACGTAAGACTTCATTCTCCTTGAGTCGCTTCTATACATGTTATTTCCTTGATCTCAAACCACATTTATCAAGTCGAAATTATGTATCTTATCAACCCAACTTCCACACGCCTTTCTCAGGCCCTGGACGCCAGACTCCAATAAAATTAAATAAAGATGGGAAAGGCGATTCGGTCAGCTAGATTACAGTCACTCCCAATAAATGCATCCCTTATACAACAGTGCCATGTATACGATTTATGCCAGAAGGTTTGACAGAGAGAAGATAATCACCAGATCTACACTCGCAATATATACCCTCATAGTAAATAAAAAAATGCACTAATCACGCAATAACCTAAAATACAGTAACAAATACGCACTACTCATGCATTAATAAAAAAAACCACAGTAATAAAGAGGCAGTACTCACGCAGTAATAAAAACGCAATGGTCACAACAAATTTGATTTTGGGAAAGGACTTTGATGGAAACAGATACTTTAATTGGAGAAAAATCCATCTTATCACGCACAACAATATTACATTGGGGGTATTCCTTGAGCAACCTTTTCGCTACATAAATAAAATCTCGACGATATTATTGGGATCTTGATTTGTTATAACAAAATACATTTGTAATTAAAAAGGGATATCAAAATCTTGGCTTAGATCAACCCACAAATCTCGAAAAAATAAAGGAACATTTAAGGATGGCAGACAGAGATAGTTTAGAATAAAGGCAGAGATAAAGTTGCCCAGGAGGAAGAAGGAAGACGAAGGGCGTCTTTGTTTACTGAAAACGCAAACGAACTCAGGTAACACTCAATGGGTTTTCCCCCAACCCACGCAGAGCGACTTTGGTACTAAAAGCATAGAGTAACTCATGTAAAGCGCAAGGGTTTGGGTTTGGGTCATCAGACACTTCTCCCAAAGTCAACCACGAGGTGACAACATATGCCATAGTCACCGAGGATAAGTTGATAATGCATATACAAAAGAAACTGATTACGCAAAGAAAATGATTACACAAAGCAATTGATTACACCAGCAAATGAATTTAATAATTACTCATTACACAAATACACAAAGAAAATGATTTTAACAATTACTCATTACACAAAACAGAGTCGATATTGAATCCCTATTATTGATCTGTGCGCTAAGGTTTAATTGGTTTGAGGGCTGCTCAATCAGTAACAGATCCCAAGAAAATTTAAAACCCCATTTTCTATTACAGTAAAATTTTCCTTAACACTCAACATAATCGAATATACATCATGTAATGCATCCAATACTTGCAAACCAAGACGGCATAGAAACAAAATTTAACTACCTTTCAACCAAATTACACATGAACGTATTCGCTAGGACAAAAAAAAACTAACTTTTTAACACAAAGATACTCACGTGCTTTCCACATTAGAGAGATGCATATACAGGGAATATAACTACTATTCAAAACAAATATACACATGTGTACCATAGCCAAATGTGAATGCTCTCAAGTCGTTGTCCTGCGCACGTTCCGTCCAGCTCCTACTTGCCAACTGATGTGACCTCACCGATACCTCTCAACCAATGCTAGGGGTACTCTTCTTCCCCCTGAGCCTACCAAGCCGCAAAGGGGGCCATCCACACAATCTCAGAGAATGCTATCTCCCAGCTCACCTCGTAAGGTCAAGCTACCACTCATTACCCAAGCTGGGTATCCCAACTCCCACAAGAGAAAAATTAGTCAAGATGAAATTTCGACAGCGTAACCTTACGCAAACTAGATGTGATCCATAATCCTCCTCCTCCATCCTTTTTATAGAGTTTTCTTACTCATTAGTTTCCTAAAACCTCAGTAGATTCTTTTTATTAAATTTAATTAGGAAAAACCTTCCCTGTAAACGTCGCATGATCCCCTAGTTGCACTAGAAAATCAATTTATTAATTAAATAAATTTTCCTATTTCCCTCACCCACCTAAAAGCGTTCCTAAAAATGCTCCTTGGTGTCCCATTATTTCCTTACAATTCTTAAATGACTTATGCCTTACTTAAATCCTAGTTGAGTTCATAAATAGAAAGTTCCAAAGGCTAGATTCCTTACTAAGTTAGACACCCCCMTTTTTCTTTAAGTTTCCCCTTTTCTTTAAGTTTCCCTTTTTCTTTAAGTTTCCCACTTTTTATTTTTAATTAAAATTAGAATTATCAATTTTAGACAAAAGCAACCACTTACCCTTTTAATAAATTTAATCCTCCATTTTAATTTTTACTTTAATAAATAAAGTTTGAATTTCTTTCCCCCCTTCTTGTTACATGTCTACTTAGCTTTTCTTTGTTCACATGTTCTTCTTAGACCAAGGTTTTAATTTCACTAGGCTCGGCGACATTTTTTAAGGGAAAAAATAGTTTTTAAACTTTACTTATCACATCATTCGTTTTGAGGTCGACAAGGTCCTAAGGAGGCATAGTTTTCTAGGCACAAGGTTTATTAACCTACCATTGTTAAAATAATGGCGTTCCCTTCAGGACGCATTATGTGCTACAAGGGTGCCACTTGCCTCTTTCTGTTTTATTCACGCGACGTTCCCCTCAAGATGCACTATTTGCTCCAAGGGTGCCACTCACCTCCTGACTGAATTTGGTAGACGTCAAACCCCTGGAGTCAATACTCCATCAGGTTATATTGTGGGAGACTAAGGTCCTCTAAGGAATAAGGACCATGCCTTATGGCACTCCCTTTAGAATTATCGTGAGTGACTTTCACATTCTTCCCTCATGTCATCGTGGGTATTCTCAAACTATGTAATCATTAACCTACAATTCGATCCATGAAAAGAGTGATAGTAGGTTGTGGCGGGGTTGCTGACACACCTCTCCCTCAATGTCTATGGTTGTCGAGCATGACCCCTTTACTCCAAATGTGAGTCTAGTCAGAAAGCTATCGTCAGCCTGCATCCATCAATGAAACATATCAGTGATAACAATCAACATCACAATATCTAATCATATGTACATATGTCACAACAACATCACAATATCTAATCATATGTGCATATGTCACATCAACATCATTCAAACCCTAAGAGTCGACTCTCTGACTCGATTTGGATTCCAAGGAGTTTCATCGATGCCTCGGCATCGTCTAACATCTAGAGTCCTGTAGACTCAGGAGAACCTAGTCAATAGCACTTGTCAATGTAAATACAAAAAAGATAACATATCATCAAATCCACAATATCTCATAGTCATAATCAAAACAACCAATAGTATAATGACCTGGATCACTTTCATGCAAGTGTCCTCAAAGGATAGTTCTTCTCACTGCGTGCAAGAGAAGGATGTTACATACACCCCTCTTGTTTTAAAATTTGTCCTAAAGTTTCACAGTGTGTAAGTGACGAAATAAAGTGTATCATAGTATCATATATCTAGCTATCAAACAAAAATGGGAATTGCTGACGCATATCATATGCATCCTCCCAGGTCGCCGAGTGTGGACTATAGTTGTCCCACTGGACCTTGATATGATCTATTGTTCGACATCGTAGATATCGAATGCGATGGTCTAGGATGTGGATTGGCTTCGTTGTGAGCGCACCCTCGTCTGATACCTACAAGGAACTCATTTCAATAACATGTGTAGGATCACTAACATAATGTCTCAAAACAAATACGTGAAAAAAATCGTGCATACGCCTCAAAGAATTAGGCAAGTCCAGTCGATAGGACATGGGGCCCTTCCTTTCCACAATCTCAAAGGGTCTGACAAACCTAGGAGATATTTTATCACCCTTTCCAAACTTTATTGAACTCTTATGTGGTTTCACCCGCAAGAATACTCGATCGCCAACTTCATAACTACGGTCGACACAATGCGCATCGACATAACTCTTATGTCTATCTTGGGCTTCCTTGATCCTTTGTCTTATTGTTTTCATTTGATATTACATTTGTTGGATCACTTCCGGTCCCACCAGGACCCTATCGTCAATATTATCCCAACTCAAAGGTGTCCGACACGGTCGCCCATAAAGAAACTCGAAAGGCACCATCTTAATGTTGCTTTGATAACTGTTGTTATATGAAAATTCTACCAGTGGAAAGAATTCTTCCCAACTCTTTTGTTGTTCCATCACGTACATACACAACATATACTCCAATATTTGGTTTGTTCATTCGGTTTTCCCGTTAGTCTCTGGGTGATACGCGGTACTGAAGTTAAGTTCGGTTCCCAAGGCCCCTTGGAAACTAGTCCAAAATCATCGAGTAAACACTGATCCTCTATCAGATATAATCCTCTTAGGGATACTATGCAGCCTCACCATCTCACTGATGAAAACTCTAGCTATGTGAGGTGTTTGATACGTCGTACGCACAGGAATAAAATGAGCACTCTTCGTCAGAGTGTCGACTACCACAAAAATCGATTCACATCTCCTTTCCGCCAGTGGAAATACAACGATGAAATCCATCAAAATTACCTCCCATTTCGATTTTGGAATAACGTGTGGTTGTACTAATCATGTTGGATGTCTATGTTAAACCTTCACCTACTGAAATTCTAGACATCTTGCCACGTAGTTGACTATGTCTTCCTTCATTCCTTTCTATAAGTATAAGGGTTTAATGTCTTCCATCATCTTCATGACTCTAGGATGAGCCATGTACACTGCTCTATAAGCCTCGTTTAGGATCAAACTCCTCCACTCATCATTGGGAGGTATGTAAATTCGATTTTTAAATCTCAATAATCTGTCATTTTCCACTGTAAATCCCTCAAATTTTGGTACCATCATTGTGTTTTGTCTGATAAAATACTTGACCTCTTTGTACCAGTCATTGTCAAGTTGTAATGTTAGAATATTTTCACATAGATTCGTTTGAAGAGGCATCACCGAAAATATGCGCGGTCTCTGACTCAATGCATCTTCCACTTTGTTCATTGTTACTTTTATGTACGTAATCTTGAAATCGTACTCGCTAAGAAATTCTGACTAATACCGTTGTCGCATGTTTAAATCGATTTTCATAAAGATGTGTTGTAGACCACAGTGGTCTGGTTTTAGTTCGAATATTCATCCAATAAGGTAGTGTCTCAGAACTCTCAAGGCATAAACAATGGCTAGCAAATCCAAATTATGCATTGCATAGTTCTCCTCATGCCTTCTCAACTTTCTTAATATGTAAGCGATCACTCGACCGTCTTTCATCAAGACTCCTCCTCAGCCTTCCTTGGATGCGTCAGTGCATACCAATAATTCCACATCCATGTCAAGGACCTTTAGTATCATTGTTGTCGTCAACATCTCCTTAAGTCTTTGAAATGCCTCCTCTCATTTCTTAGTCCAAACAACCTTCTTGTCCTTCTTCTACAATTTCATGATCAGATTTGCTATATTCAAAAAACACTCAACGAACCGTCGATAGTTTCCCAATAAACCCATGAAGCTACACACTTCTGGGACATTTGTTTGCACAGGCCATTCCATAATAGCCTCTACCTTTGCTGGATCCACAACGATACCTTCGCCGAAGATGAAATTCCCTAAGTAGTGAATCTTCGATTGATAAAACAAGCATTTCGACAGTTTCCCAAACAATTTATTCTCTCATAGACACCATAGTACCACGCGCAAGTGCTCGTCATGCTCCTCCATCATCCAAAAATATATAAAAGTATCGTCAATGAATACTTGGACGAACTTGTCCAAGTATTCATGGAACACCCCATTCATTAAGCTCATAAATAACCCAGGGGCGTTTGTCAGTCCAAAAGGTAAAACAATAAACTCATAATGTCCAAACCTCATCTTAAAGGAGTTCTTAGGGATGCCATCTTCCTTGATCCATAACTTGTGGTACCTCAATCTCAAGTTGATCTTTGAAAACACCGTCGTTCCTTTCATCTAATCAAACAAATCATCAATCCTTGGAAATGAATATTGATTCTTGATCATTTCCTTTTTCAATTGACAGTAGTCAATGCAGAGTATCCATGGACCATCCTTCTTCCGTATGAAAATAATAGGCGCACCCCATGGTGACACACTTGGATGCATAAGTCCTAGGTTCAGCAACTTCTTCAGTTGCACTCTCAACTCTTGTAACTCAAGGGTTGACATCCAATAAGGCGTTCTCACTATCGGTTCAGTTCATGGTTTTAGGTCGATGGTAAATTCCAATTCCCTCTCCGACGACATCCCAGGTAACCCCTCGGGGAATACATATGCAAACTCTCGCACCACTAGAAGGTTTATTCTAAACATCCTTCTATTCCCTTCTCATTTAATGCAAGGATCACATATAGCTTATATCTCTTGTGCATGCTCTTCCGTAGCTGCAAGGAAGAGATCAAAATCAGGGAAAATCCCTGGTTCCAACCTACAATCATGCGTATGTGTCCCTCATCAATGACCAAGCTCAATCGTTTTGTCTTACAGTTGAGTATCACATCATGCGATAACATCCAGTCCATACTGATCAAGACATCATAAGACCTTAAGGTTGTGACGTATAGGTCGACCCTAGTGAAAAAATCTCCCAGGTTAAGGCTAAAACCCGTAACCTTCCCTCCAACCTTATGTTTGGCTCCCAAAGCCATTTATACAAAGATAAACTCGTCATGTTCAACTACTTTTACCTTAATTATTTTTAGTGTTGCACCAGAAATAAAACTCTATGTAGCACTTGGATCTATCAAAATACTAAGTGTCTGGTTAACGACGATACCTGACGTCTTGAGAAAAGTCGATTGGTGCTCTGCCTGGTGATTATTCACCGCTGCATGAATCTGATGGGCCTTGGCCAAATCTCCCATGGTAGTGAGTCCGGCTGATCCGGATGCTTTGGTCCTATCCACTAGGAAGTCACACTGGTAATGTGGCTCCCCACATGTCCAACACCCTTTCTTCGGTCCAGTACTCCTGGTACCAAAAGTAGAAGCTGACGACCCACCGGCTTGGAATCTTAGTATGTTCTATTGAACATGCCTAAATTGTTGCTAATGCGGTCGATGTTGCTAGTGGTGTTGTGGTCCTCTGTACAGATTCCACTGTTGATGTGTCGGTCTCCATGGCATAGTGTATGTGGATCCTGTCTAAGTGCCTCGAAATACTGGTGAATGTCTAGTCGGTGTCTGATGTTGGAACGCACCAAATGACACTTGTCTCGATGGTCTAGTTGAATTCCTAGTCTAGCCCCTGCTGATAAGCTCCTCCTCTATTATGACAGCCTTCTAAAGAACATCATGCAAGGTTTGAGGCATAATAATCCTCACTTTTGCATGAATGATGACATTAAGTCTGAACACAAACTTGTTTACCTTACATTTCTCGGTGTTCAAGTGTGGAGCATACCGAAGAAGCTCCATGAAGTGGGCCTCATACTTGGGCACCATACAACCGCCCTGTCACAAGGCGTTGAACTCATTGAGTTGTCTCTCAATGAATTCCTCAGATAGATACCTCTCCTAGAACCATTCATCGAACAATTCCCATGACATGTCTTCGACAACCATGTTCAATTGTGATAGGAGCGTCTTCCACCATAGAAGAGTGCCCTCCTTCAGTTGAAAGACTGCCATGCAAACCTTCATGTTATAGGTATAGTCACGAAGTGAAAATCACATCACCATATTCTCCAACCATGCCTTGGAAACTATGTCATCCAGGGAACCAAAGAACTTGGGAAACTTGAACTTCTCGAGTTCACGGTGAATTCTACCAGTACAAACCGGGGCGTGCGGTGGACCCTCAGAAGGTGCCGACACCCTAGCCTCATCTCTATCTAAATGATTGATCAGTGCCTCAGACATCCTTTGAAAGGACCTCATCAGCCCAACCACATCACCCACAACTATATGTTCCTTACCGACAACTTGTTCATCTCCCTGGGGGTATGACCCCTTAGACGTGGATGTTATTGGGGGCGTCGCGCCTCCTTGCCTAGCACCCCATCGTTTACCTCTGCGGGGTCCTCTAACCATGATTAACTGCATGAATACAAATCAAATTTAATTAGTGACATTATAATCAAATATCTAACCAAAGGAAGCCGTAGTGATCCCAAGTTGCGAGTCGAAATGACTTTGATACCATATGTAACAACCCCCATCATTATGACAACATGCAATGCATGACAAGGGAATTTTTTTTTTTTATAAGTAGGAAGGTAACAACGACAACAGTCATAACTCAACAACAAACACAACACACACAATTTAGAAAACAAACAAGATAACGACTTAGCATACCGGTCCATCATGCAGCATGAAGCGACATACAAAAATCAATCAGATGAAAAGAAAAATGACTACCCGTCTATCCTACCCTGCAAGGTTAGGACCTCCAGGACACATAAGCAACGCTCAAGCCCAACTTCCCATTGATTTTGACCATTTAAAGTCTCAAGGCTGGCGACTGTTCTGAGGAACAAGCAGGTGTCTACTTCTCACCTGACACAAGCAAGACAACGCCTACAAGCTAAAAGACAACATCAAATCAACCAAACGCAACAACACCAACCGACACACGTAACACGAAAATTCAATGCGAGCGAGAATTGGTAGTCAATGAATAAACATTTGCATGGCGTACAAATAAATAAACAACAATCGATCACTAGTGGTCTTTCGTCCTGCACCACCCGATAATCTAAATATTTAGACAATACTTATTTAACCTTAAATTTACGAGCATACAAAAAATATCTAACATACACAATCTATCTAGCAATAACCAAGTTGAGGCGCAATTCTATTTACCATAGGATTCTTCCACCTATTAACTTGTAACCATTTTGATAAGATACAAATATGATGGAATTATTCCTTCAAAAACATTAATGGAGTTGCTAAGCAATATGGAGTGACACCTCGAATTAATAGTGAAACATCGTTAACTTCCATTAAACAAATTTAATGATTTAATTATTTAAATTAAATGGGATCCATACATAGGAAATAAGGCTTGGTGATAACCATATCCTAAAATAGGTTTGACTAAGTGTCAATCATGATCAAAGAAGGAAATGTAGTTGTGATCAACATTCCCATTTCATAAAAATTCCTATATACAGTTTTAAGTTCACTTTTATTGATTTTTCCAATAAAAATATTACCAAATAATGCCCAACTAACATTTCTACCATATAGACTTTAAACAACCATAAAATTTCAATTAAATAATGATGAAAATTTTCCAACATAACCAATATATATAGAATTTTTTTAACCATGCATGAGTGCAAGAAAAACCTTTAGAAATTTAACTATTCATATCAATTTCATAATATTAACTATTCATAATATTGCATATCTATGGTGGATTTATGGTGATTTATTTTTTGAAGCTCTTTAATTGGTTGCATGGTAATAATTTTGTTACTACTTGATAAATCAAAATAATCTTTCATATCCATACCTTGATACAAAATGTGAGTTTAACTCTAGAAACAATTTCACTACATTAAGAAAGACCTTTGCTTTATTTTCAATCTTCGGCTAAAAATAATTATATGTGCAAACACAGAAAATGGTAGTTACCTTTCATTACCACAATTACGTGGCGAACTAATAGTATCTAACATGGAAGTTGTTTATTGAAAATATCAAATCTATTTTGTTGTCTTCTAAGACTATAAATAAAGTTTCAACCAATGCTCAACACGTGTTTCCATTTATGCTTCATGATGTTTTTATCCTATACGCCTTTGCATCCCTCTCAAATTATTTGTATGACCCATGACTTTAAATGAGAAATTTGGTTGATGAGAAACTCTCAAATAAATGAGATTCATGGTTAAATTTTGTCTTTTCATTACATGACTCACACCTGGAAAATCAAACAAAAATTTGAAAAAAATATTTCCAACATTGCCTCTTGGTCAATTTATTTCTAGAGTTGTTGGTAATTCACACTATTGGAGGTATATTTTGGCATATATTTTAAACAAGTAAGCCATCTCATACTTTCAATAACTTCAAGGTAGAAAAATTGTTTTTTTTATTAAACTTTAGAGATCAATTTCATCCCTTCCTGATTGTTCTATATACATCTTCATTCTCGTTGATTCGCTTCTATACATGTTATATCCTTGATATCATACCACATATCTTAAGTCGAAATTATGTATCTTATAAATGCAACTGGCACACGCTGTTCTCAATCCCTAGATGCCAGAATCCAATAAAATGAAATCAAGCAGGGAAAGGTGATTCAGTCGCCTAGATTACAGTCACTGCCAATAATTGCAGTCCTTACAAAACAATGCAATTTATTCGATTTATCCCAGAAGGTTTGACAGAGAGAGAAGATAATCACCAGATATGAACTCATATTATCTCCCCTCACAATAAATAAATAAAACACAATAATCATGCAATAACCAAAAATACAGTAATAAATACGCAGTACTCACGCAGTAATAAAAAGGAAGTGGTCACAAAATTTTTTATTTTGGGGAAGGACTTCAATGGAAACAGATACTTTAATTGGAGAAAAATCTAGCTTATCACGCACAACAATCTTACATTGGTGGTATTCCTTGAACAACCTATTCACTACATAAATAAAATCTCAACGAGATTATTGGGATCTTGGTTTCTTGTAACAAAAAACATTTGTAATTAAAAAGGGATATCAAAATCTTGTCTTAGAACAACCCAAGAATCTCAGAAAAAATAAAAAACATTGAAGGATGGAACAAAGATACAGTTTAGAATAAAAGCAGAGATAAATCTACCCAAGAGGAAGAAGGGAGACGCAAGGCGTCTTTGTTTACCTAAAACGCAGAGGAACTCAGGTAACACGCAATGGGTTTTCTGCCAATCCACACAGAGCGACTTTGGTACTGAAAGCACAAGGGTTTGGGGTTGGGTCATCATACACTTCTCCCGATGTCAACCACGAGGTTCCACCATTCACCACAGTCACTAAGGAGCAGTTGACAATACATATACACAAGCAATTGATTACACAAAGAAATTGATTACACGAAGCAATTGATTACACCAACAAATTATTTTAATAATTACTCATTATGCAAATACACAAAGAAAATGATTTTAAAAATTACTCATTACACAAACATAGTCGATATTGAATCCCTATTCTTGGTCCTGTGTCAAGGTTCAATTGATTTGGGGGATTCTCAATCAGTAACAGATCCCAAGAAGATTTAAAACCCCATTTTCTATTACAGTAAAATATTCCTTAACACTCAACATAATCAAATATACAACACTTAATGCATCCAATAATGGAGAACCAAGAAGGCACATAAACAAAATTTAACTACCTTTCAACCAAATTACACATGCACATATTCACTAGGAAAAAAAATTAACAGAAGCTCCTATGATTTCGCCGTTAGAGAGATTCATATACAGGGAGTCTAACTACTATTAAAAAAAAAATACAAATGCGTACCATAGCCAAATGCGAATTCTCTGAAGTCGTTGTCTCGCGCGTGCTCTATCCAACTCCTGCTTCGTATCGATGTCACCTTGTCGGTACCTTGCAGCCAATGCTAGGGGTACTCTTGTTCCCCCTGAGCTCCCTGAGCCGCAAAGGGGCGTTGCACACAATACCAGATAATGTTATATCCCAGCTCGCCTCTCAAGGTCGATCTACCACTCATTACCCGAGCTCGATATTCCAACTCCCACAAGAGAAAATCTAGTCAAGATGAAATTATGATAGCGTAACCTTACACAAACGAGACGTGATCTATACTCCTCCTTCTCCATCATTTTTATATAGTTTTCTTAGTCATTATTTTCCCAAACCCTCATTAGATTCTTTTTATTAAATTTAATTAGGAAAAACCTCCCCTGTACACATGTCGCCTGATTCCCTTGTTGCACCAGAAAATCAATTTATTAATTAATTAAATTTTCCTATTTCCCTCACCCACCTAAAAACATTACTAAAAATGCTCCTTGGTGTCCCATTATTCCCTTACAAATCTTAAATTACTTACATCTTACTTAAGTCCTAGTTGAGTTCATAAATATAAAGTTCCAAAGGCTAGATTCCTTACTAAGTTATGCATTCCCCTTTTTCTTTAAGTTTCCCCTTTTCTTTAAGTTTCCCTTTTTCTTTAAGTTTCCCCCTTTTTCTTTTTAACTAAAATCTGAATTAGCAAGTTTAGAAAAATGAAACCACTTACCCTTTTAATAAATTTAATCCTCCATTTTAATTTGTACTTTAATAATTAAAGTTTGAATTGATTACCCCCCTTCCTTTTACATGTCTACTTAGTTTTTCTTTGTTCACATGTTCTTCTTAGACCAAGGTTTTAATTTCACTAGGCTGGGAGATAGTTTTTAAGGTAACAAATAGTTTTTAAACTTTACTCATCACATCATTCCTTTTGAGGCCAACTAGGTTCTAAGGAGGCATAGTTTTCTAGGCACTAGGTTTATTAAATTACCATAGTTAAAATTATGACGTGCCCCAAGGGTTCACTCGCCTCTTTCTATTTTATTCACGCGACATGCCCTTCAAGACACACTATGTGCTCCAAGGGTGCCACTCCCCGCTTGACTGAATTTGGTAGACATCAAACCCCTGGAGTCAATACTCCATCAGGTGATCTTGTTGGAGACTAAGGGCCTCTAAGGAATAAGGACCTTTCCTTATTGCACGCCGCTTAGAATCATCGTGAGCGACTGTCATAGTCTTCCCTCATGGCATCGTGGGTCTTCTCGAATTAGGTAATCGTTAACCTACAGTTCGAGCCACAACGAGAGTGCTAGTAGGTTGTGGTAGGGTTGCTCCCTCAATGTCATTTTTGTTTACCATGGCTATCAGTTTCCATATTATTTCTTTTCAAAACATAATTTGTTGCCTATAGACTATTGAGATCCCATATACACCACAAAAACTATCATAATCCTTTCCACAATTAGTATAGGCCATTATTAAGCGATTGGGGACCATGCATGGGTCATACAGGTTGTATGCCCAACACTAAAACTTTCCTCTTCCACCATGGGTTTGCTTCTCTTTTAATTGCATGTGATTATTTAGTTACAGATTGAATTTGTCTAAGAAGATGATTTTCTCCATCCCAATGTTTGAATTTTCAACCATTTTTTTTACTTTTTCTCTGATGCATGAAGTTTTCTATCAATTGGAATGGAGAAGGAGCACCTGAAAAACATGTTATGAGTCATATTGATCCTTTTTTTACTAAGTTGAGATAGTAATTTCATGTAATCCTTCACACCATTTCTATTCAAGGATGACTAGCTACAAATAGACTCATATATTTCCTCTCATGCATGGAGTTTTATATGAATAGGAATCGAGGGGCACATGAAAAAATGGTATGAGTCATAGTGATCCTTGGTTTATTAAGTGGATCTAGTAATCACATGGAATCCTTCACATAAGTTCTATTCAAGGATGACTAGCCATAAATATATTAACATAGTGTCTTGCATCTTAGTCCAAGAAGAATCCTTTCAAGAATTGTGGGATTGTAGAAATTGTACAAGGTTCTCTATTGATGAAATATATACTAATTGTAATCCTATTGTTTCTGGATATGTGTGTGTGTGTGTGTGTGTGTGTGTGTGTGTGCATGTGTGTTTATTAAGATTGTGAGAATTGAACCTAGGTGGGGAGGATAAAAATCATTCCTCCAAACCACTCAAGCTTAACCCAATTGACATACACACACACACACACACACACACACACATGAACACAACATAAATTTACTTGGTTTCAGAACTTAATATAAATTTAGAACCTTTTTGTTTATGCAAACCATAATGACCTCAGTATGTGAATTTATAATGTATTAAAATATAAAAATGATATACTAAATAATATTTACTTGGAGCCTTCATAACTATTTAGATGGACGCATTGATTACTATACTATTTGGTTCATTGTAGTCATATCAAAACTTACTTCCAGAGCCAAATATCCACTACTATATGAATGCCAATGGTTTTAAAGATAACATCCATTTTTTAAAACAACATGCCAACCACCACCAATAGTATATAGCATGTAGCATCACAACCACCACTAACAGTATACAGGATTTATCACTCAAACTTTCTACAGAACACCATAGTGTCATTGTCAACTATAAAGAGATACAATGACTGCAGACAAAATTTCTACCTTAATATTTCCAAAAAAAAAATTAAAATAGTTTGCATATCCATACTTGTAGTCAACATTCTTCTACATTACATCACATTAAAAAAATCTTACAAGAAACAAATTAACTATAAGATATCATGCATATTAGGAATACCCAGTGCTACACATCTCTAGGGAGCTACCTTAAGATTTTATTTCCTTAGACACATCATTTCTTATCATTTTGATCCTAATGATGGTCCACATTAATCTAGTTTGAAACATTTGTGAAATCAATATGACTTCAATTTATCTGAAAGATTCTATACCCACTAAAATTAATCATAGAATTCTTAGAGAAGAAATAATTAGAAGATATAAAACCTATTGGGAATATTAGGGTTGAATATCTCTAAGGAGTTTCCTTAGACTGTAATGACACCATCGTTACGACTAAGCGAAGCAGAAGTTCAATTTGTTTTTTGTTTCTAGGAAAGAAGGCGATGACGACAACAGTTTAACCACACCACTGACGATGAACGCAAGAACGCAATCTAGGAAACATGAAACTATGACATCACACACCGACACAAGGACAACTGGGTGAAACATGCATAAAACAACAAGGAGGAACGACAACCCTCTCGACGCAAACAAGAAATGTCTAAAAGCTAAGGGACGACATCCCCCTTCTGACACGACAACCTTGACGAACAAGACTAGAACCTCAAGGTGCGTGAACCAAACACGTGAATGCGTTCCACCCATGTGCCAAAGAAACTTACATCACTCGACAACAGTCACACAAAATGCACTGAATCAGACCAAGTTCTTGTTTGATGCTCTTCAATAGGGTGTGCCATGATCCCCTCCTTAGGAATCATGACATCCCCAGGTGACAGATGCGTTAATAACCTTGGCACCACACATCCTATCTGGACCGAGGACTCTAGATAAATCTAACGCACTAGGATGAAATGACTTATAAGGAGACTACACCCATACCCCACTCAACAGGGTGATAGAGGCAAGATGACTACAATCAAGGAAGAACTTGAGCCAATACGTGACTTTGTCAACAACCCAACCATTAATCACGTCTAAATTTTGTCAAAAATGACCATCTAATTTAACATTGCTTACTAATCTAATAGTAAGTCAATTTCAATTAGTCCATAAATTACAATTCTAAATAAACATAAAAATTAACAAGTCTAATTGCAATTAAGTCCATGTACTCCAATCTAATTAACACTAAAAAGCATATCAAGTGAGCAGGTCTAAATCATAGTTTGGTCATTAACGTACCATCAATTTAATATTAAATGCAATCATAGTTTGGAATGACATGTAAGACATTAACAATTATTACTACATAACATTTAATCGGTATAACTAGTCATTCCACTAAATGATCAGTAAATAAAGGATCGGAGGCTAGGCATTAAAACCTAATAGAATAATACAATCTTTTGATTGAAAAATATATATCATTTAATCACTATAATGACCATTCCACTAAATGATCACTACATAAAATGAAAGATCAGATGCTAGGCATTAAAACTTAATATAATAAAACATTGATTTGATTGAAAGATATATAGCATTTAATCACTACAACTATTACAGTATTTCCTTGAGAATATAACATTTAATCAAATATATAACATTGAAAATACAATCAAATATAATCAAAAACATTTAATCAAAAATACAATCAAATATATAACATCTAATCAAAATACAATCAAATATATAACATTTAATCAACAATACAATCAAATATATAACATTTAATCAAATGTATTACACAAATGCGTTGTCGTTAGAGAAGGTCATTGTGCATTTAGGGATACAAATTTTCCTTGTCATCAAATGCAATTCATGACTACCATTAATTAATATTGCATACACAATAAATACCCTTCTTTCCACTTAACCGGGAATCAACAAAACACATGCTCAATAAAAATATTTTGATTTCACTCCAAGATCATCTCGCCGTCAATGACTTCAACGAATTTCAAATCATAGAAAAATAAAAACCACAGTCATCTAGAAAGGCAAATTCCTGGTCATTAACATCAAATGCAGTCAACTTAAAGGGAAACTCGTGGTCATTAAAAAACAACGCAGTCAACTAATCTAACACGCCTTCAAGGATACATGTGGAATCACTGTACAAAATGCACCAGTAGGGGATTTTCATTGCTTTCATTAAGATACAAGAAAAATCGTTGTGCAAACATACCAAAATCGTTGTGCAAAACGCACTAGAAGGAAACCACATGCCGACATCATTTAAAAGGAAAATCGTTGGGCAAAACACACCAAAATGGAAACTACATTGTCATCAACATTTAAAAGAAGATCAATGTGCAAAAATGCACTAGAATGGACACTACATTGCCATCATCAGTTAAAAGAAAACCACTATGCCAACAATGCACCAGAAAGAAATATATTCGCCCTCATAAATAAATAAGAAAAAACGTTGTACATGCACTCCATAATAGATTTATTATTCACCATCAATAGTAAATAAGAAAAAATGTTGTGTTTAAACTATCAACTTGCTCCTCAAATATTTGCTCATTCATGAAGTCGCACATGTATAAAAATCGCTCATATATGAAGTCGCACATGTAAAAAAATAAAAATTAGATCATAGTCCTCATTGTCGTCAATATCTAAGGGATCGTAGTCAAAATAATTATGAAAATGCAATTAAGGAATAAATATAAATTGCGAGCATACCAATTTCGGGATCTCTTAATGAACATTTCCGGCCATTACATTTGTTGCCTCTTATCAATTCTATGTCTAACAATGGTCTGGATGTTCATTATGTAGGGAATTATGTGTATCATGCCAGGAAAAACACCAAGAAATAAAATGGTAGTCAACACATAAAACACAGCCAAACCAAAAGATACGGCGATAGTATGCCAAGAAGTCACAGAGACGAGGCGTAAAGACTATCAATCAATTACAGAGGATGATTTCCATCAATATAAATAAACATAGAGTTAAGTGCAAGGAGGGAACACAACGCAGATTTGAGTTTCCAGTAATTAGTAAAAACGCAGAGTTGATTTACCTAGCAAAGACATTGAGTTAAATTCAAGGTTAAGCCTTCAAGGTGCGAAGAACAAGAAACAAGCACAGAGATAAACCAACAAGGACACAAGACATCCATATGCAAAGGTACTTTGCTAGAAGGTGCAAGACAACAATCAGCCAAGGACAACAAGAGAGGTAGACGATTGACAGGAACATCCTTCTCTCATCATCCACGCACATAAAAGAAGGGAGTTGAGATCCATAGGTCTATTAACGCCGAAGTGACGACCATATATCAGGCTCCTGGACAACTTCTCAGGCACAGATTGATGCGCTAGGGACGAAGGAAAAAATAAACTACAATCATCGCAATCAATAAACCTCAGGATGGTCAAGACAAGCATGGATCGAAGGCCATGGGAAATCAATCAACATCACGCTAAGGCTATGGGAAAATTTCAGTCATCAACTTGAACGCTAAGACTATCATATTCTTTACTTGATTAAGAAAATAGAACTAAAATCATAAATCATACTAACCATATACCACGCAGAAATAAAGGAAGTGTATCATTGCCCAATCGCCCGCTCTGAGTTGATGTCCTATGCGCTTCTGGCAACTCCCACTTGCCAAATGATGAGACTTCATCGATACCTCCCAACCAACTCTAGGGGTACTCTTCTTCCCCTTTAGCCCCCCAATATGCAAAGGGGCCACACACACTAACTAGAGAATCAACTAGCTCCCAACTCACTTTGCAAGGCTGAGCTACCACTCCTCACCAAGATGGGTATCCCAACTCACACAAGCTAAGTCAGTCAAGTAGAGATTTATGTAGTGTAACGTTATGCTACAAATGAGATCAATCATTTTCCTCCCTCCATTTTATAGAGTTTCAAAATCTCTTACTTTCCAAAATTCCCATTTTGTTTAATGTTTAATAAATTAATTCCTAAAAATCCTCCCCGTACATGTGTCACCCATCCACTTCATTCCTTGAAAAAATAATTTCTTTATTTAATTAATTACCCTTATTTCCCTCACCCACCTAGATTCATTCCTAGAATCGCTCATAGGTGTCCCCAAATTCCCTTACAAGTTTTAATGACTTTCCCCATTATTAATTTACTAGTTCAGTTTAATTTAGAAGGTTCTTTAATGCTAGATACCTTACTAAGTTAGACTTTCTGATTTTTCCTTGTGTTTCCCCCTTCTTTTTATGTTTACTGTTTTTTTGTAGTTTCCTAATTATTATAGTTTTCCCTCTTTCCCCTTTTTATTTAAACTCAAAAAGGCAAGTGCAAAAACTTACCCTTTTTCCCTTTTTCTTTCTAATGAATAAACTTTTAATTAGCATAATAAGTAAAACAATTATTTCCCCTATATAAATTTTAGCCCAAAAGATTTTATAAATCAATTTAATTGCTTACCCCCTTCTTGTCACAAGATTAATGAAGATTATCATTATTATTTTTTTTATTTTTTTTTAATATATATATATATATATATTAAAGATAAAATTTTATCACCAGTAAAATTTAGACCTAGACCTTATTTTCCTAGGCTGGGCAACATTTTTTTAAGGGAAAGGTTTCAAATATTCCTTAACACTTGATTTGTCCTAAATCCATCTAGGTTTATCCAATTATTAAATAACCATGCAGCATGCCTTTCATGATGCACTAGGTGCTCCAAGGGTGCCACTCACCTCTTTCTATTTCTCTTGCGTGATGTGCCCTTCAGGATGCACCACGTGATCCAAGGGTGTCACTCGCCTCTTTCCATTTGTCTTACACGACGTTCCCTTCAGGATGTACCATGTTCTCCAAGGGTGCCATTTGCCTCTTGACTCACTTGGTAGACATCAAAAACCCCTGGAGTCAATACTCTGCCAGGTGATCTTGTGGGAGACTAAGGGCCTCTAAGGAATAAGGCCCCTACCTTATTACGTGCCCCTTAGAATCATCGTAAGCGACTCTCGCAGTCATCCCTCATAACATGTAATGATCCCAAGCCAAATTCTGGCTTGGAATCACTAACTACCACTGGTTTGTCGATGTGCAGGTGTTTATTGAGTTATTAAGTGCATACAAGATTCATTCAACACATGAATATCATCATACATTCAAGATATAGAAGCACAAGCAAAGATCTGACCCTCGTATTATAAGCAACGTAGGATTAATACAATAGATGGCTGATCTGGCATAAACCTTAGATGGTCGTACAAACAATAGATATGAGATACTACAAAATGCTCTCGTCAATACAAAAGAAGCCTCTAAAGGATGGATAAGTAATGAATACCAATATCAAGTAGATCTGAATGTCAAACCCTCCAACTAGAGAGTGCCACGCTCCAAGTGCAGACTGAAGCCCTCAATAATTCGACCCTGATGGAAGAATGCTCCAAATGAGCCCAAACTCGGTCAAGTAATAGATCAGGGTAGTGGGATCCTCCTCCTAAAGTTTCAAGCCCAACGTCCAAGGCAAACCTCTCCAACTGTGAAATCTTCTAAGAGAGTTGCACCCTCCTGAATAGATAAATCGAACCCTCCTCAATGGTATGGTGTGCCCTTGCTGGAAATTCCCCAACAGTACAGCCCTACTGTCTTCTAAAGCTCTAAAAGGAGATATGCTGAGAATAGAAGGGTGTGGAGGAATATTTCATCCCCGAGACCAAGCTGTGGAACAAGGTGAGTGGATATTTCACCACTGTGTTTCTCACAAGGGTTTGTACAAAAAAACCCCAAACTGAATGCTCAAGAGCACTAAAAAGAAATATACCAAAATCAGAATGAGTGATAGGTGCTCCCCAACCTCTTACTTATAATTTTCCTTCTAATTATCTGTTGAGTTAGGTTTTAACTTCTATTCTTCTATTGAGTTATCTTTTACTCCTTTTAACCTATTTCTTTCTCAAGTCCTTAAAAAATATAACTTTAGTCTAGTTGACCTTTCCCCTCAGTGTGAGACTATGGCCTAGTGGGGACACCTATACCACTACGTCTTCCAAACCTCTTCTTCAAGAGGTGGGGGACATTACAGTCTCCCCTTCTTGAAATTGCTTGTCCTAAAGTAATTCCAAACCTTCTTCTCGTACCATATGTTCATTCTCCCATGTGGCATCCTCAATGGGCAAGTCTTTCCACCTGATCAGATACTCCTTAATGCTTCTCTTCTAGAGCCTCTTTTCTCGAAATTCCAATATCTCTTCTGGAACCAGCACTAATTGACCTTCTTCGTCCATGGGAGGTAGTACCTCAATGGGGTGGACGTGTTGGCCGATAGCCCTCTTCAAGCAGGATACATGAAATATGTTGTGTATTCGACTGCCTGGTGGGAGTTCTAACTCATAAGCCATGGCCCCTATCTTTCTTTTGATTTTGTAATGCCTAAAGAAACATGGTTGTAGTTTTTCTACTCCGCTTCTTTTAATTGAATCCTACCGGTAAGGTTGGAGCCTTAAATAAACCAATTCACCCACTTCAAAAGTGCGCTCCACTCTATGTTTGTCCACCTAGACCTTTTGCTAGTTCTGGGCTCTCTGTAAATGATCCTTTAACTCCCGGAGAATGTCTTGGCTCTGTTGTACCCAATCCTGTACCATTGGTGCCCTGTTGTCCCCAAAGGCAATCTCCACAAAGGAAAGGGGATCATAACTATATAAAGCCCTGAATGGTGTCATACCTATGGATACATGATGGGTGGTGTTGTAACAATATTCTCCCAAGTGCAACCATCTGATCCATGCTTTCTGTTGTCCGGATACGTAATTTATGAGGTAGCCTTCCACCCATTTGTTGACTATTTCCGTCTGGCCATCCATTTCAGGGTGATAGATGGTACTAGGAGTCAATGTCGTACCCACTAATCTGAACAAATCCTACCAAAATTTTCTCATGAATCTGTTGTCCTTGTCACTGATAATGGTCTTGGGTAGGCCGTGTAATCTGAACACCTCTCTGAAAAATAATTCGGCTACCTGTGTTGCGCTGAAGTCAGTGTCTATGGAGAAGAAGTGTGCAAATTTCGTCAATTTTTCTACTACTATGAAAATGCAATCTTTCCCATGTGCCCTGGGCAACCCGGTGATGAAATCCATGGATATACTTTCCCATTTGTGCTCTGGAATAGGCAGGGGTTGCAATAGTCATGTAGGGTGCGTGTGCTCATCCTTGTTTTCTTTGCATGTAGTGCATTCTTTGACATGTTTAATCACATCTTCCTTTAGGCCCTTCCATGCAAACCTCTCTCTCACCTGCCTGTACATCTTACAGATGCCCTGATGTCCTGCTACTAGTGAGTTATGACAGGCATGCAGTATCTTGTCTTTGAGAGATGATCTAGGAACTAAGAAAATTCGACCTTTGTAATAAATGAGGTCCTTTATGACTCTAAAGTTGTCATCCCGTATTTTCCCGTCCAAAAGTTGACAAGAGAACTGATCCTTTTCATATTCCACTATCAAGTGATCCTTCCAGTCAACTGACATACCAGACATGGAAAAAATGGATGGCCTCCTGGATAATGCATCTGCTACTGCATTGTTCTTCCCTTTGACGAATTCAATGTCAAATTCGTAGGCTTGTATTTTTCTTACCCATTTTTGTTGTCTTTCATTCAAATCCTTTTGCTCCAATATATATTTAAGACTGTTATGGTCTGATTTGACCACAAACCTTGCGCCTACCAAATATTGCTTGAAATTGGCTAGTGCATGCATGATAGCCAACACTTCTTTGTCGTAAATGTTGTAAAGTAGTTCATGACCCCTGGGTTTTCATCTTTCATAGGAAAGGGGGTGCCTATTCTACATCAACATAGCCCCTATACCTCCCCCTGAGGCATCACACTCCAAAGTGAAGGGTACACCGAAATCTGTGAGAGCTAGGACTGGGCAGGTGCTCATGACCTCTTTCATCCTTTCCATCCTGGCTTGGGCCTCTTCATTCCATTTGAAGGACCCCTTTTTGGTCAGGTCAGTCAAGGGTGCTCACAGTTGAGAAAACCCTTTGATAAACTTCCTGTAGTATGTGCATAGGCCCAGAAATCCCCTTAATTCTATGAGTGTCTTCGGAGCTGGCCATTCCCTAATGGCTATTATCTTCTCCTAGTGTACCTGTACCCCTTTTTCCCCTATGATGTGTCCCAAGTAGAGTACCTCTGTCATCCCAAACTCACACTTGGATTCCTTGGCGTATAGTGAATGTTCTTCCATGATTGACAAGATTTGGTCCACATGTCGAAGGTGTTCCTCCCATGTCTTGCTGTAAATGAGAAACTCATCAAAGAATACTAACAAATGTTTCCTCAGCTGTTTGTTGAACACATGGTTCATGCAAGACTGAAATGTGGCTGGGGCGTTGGTTAGCCCAAAGGGAATCACCAAAAACTCGTAATGGCCACAGTGACACCTGAAGGTTGTTTTCAAGATGTCCTCCTCCCTCATCTTGATTTGATGGTAGCCTGAACGAAGGTCAATTTTTTTGAAATAGATAGCTCCATGCAGCTCATCTAGTAACTCATCAATCCTGGATATAGGGTACCTGTTTTTTATCATCTTTTTATTCGAAGCCTAGAATTCAATGCACATTCTCATCGTTCCATCCTTCTTCTTGACCAAGACTACTGAAGAAGCAAATGGGCTTGAACTTGGCCTGATGTGTCCCATGTCTAGAAGCTCTTTGATGGCCTTTTCTATCTCATCTTTATACTTCTTGGGATGCCTATAGGGTGTGGTGATAAATGGTTTAGCCCCTGCTTCTAGATCAACGATGTGCTCAAACCCCCTGTCTGGTGGCACACCTGGAGGAATCGGCCCAAACACCTTATGGTTCCTGTCTAGGATATTTTTAATATCGAGGTGTAGTGCACCTTCCCCTTCTCATCCACCCGGGTTGATATTTTACATTCTGCTGCGTATACAATTTCTTCCCTTCTGAAGATGGCATCCATCCTCTTGGCCGTGACCACTCGGGCAGAGTTACCTATCATGCCTCTGAGCACAGCCTTTCATCCTCCTTCCTCTACAAAGGACATTTCCATGGTCCTGTAATTGGTGGTGATAGGCCCTAAAGTGTTGAGCCACTGCACCCCTAGGATGATGTTGGTGTCAGGAAGATCCATCACATAAGCATCCTGAACTAGCTCATGCCTTCCCAAGTTGAGCTTCATACCTAGGATGTATTTGTCACAGGGAATAGTGCTACCGCCTGCTGCCTCCACTTTGAATCCTTCAAACTCTACTGTAGGTATGTGCATCCTCTATAGTAATGTTGCATCAACGAAATTGTGGGAAGCTCCTCCATCAATCAGAAACAAAACTCTCTGTTATACCTCTCTCATCCTGAAGGTGTTGAATTTGGGTACTCCACTGATAAATGCCAAGGTGGCCTTCTCTCTAGTCGCACTATATAGTTTTGGAACCTCCTCTTCTGTTGTATCTGAAGTTTCGGCCTCAATGTTCTGTATCTGTCCATAATCTTCCTCCTCTTCATTGTCTGAGGTAACCTCTATATAGTGTACCTAGCCATGTCCCATACACTTATGTGATGGGTTCCATGGTTCCTTGCAAGTGAATCATAGTTGCTTCCTCCTCAATTCCCTATCGGTGTTGTCATCTGTCCTGCCACATCCCCTATCAAAATCTTTAGGGTCCCGTCCTCCTTGGTTCATTGGCGGTCTTTGATCTCTTCCTCCACTATTAAGGGGTGGTCTGGGTATGAATTTAGGTCTAGCAGCTGGACCCAAATCCCTCGTCTTCCAAATGGCCTCCTGTAGGTTGTTGGTTTGAATGCCTTTACCCAACCCTTCAAGGGTTCTGTCAATCCTTCTGTGAAAAGCATCATGAGCCTGATCGGGGAAATATATTATACCATAATTGCAAGCCTCTGGAATTCATCACTATATACTTCAGCCGTACTTGTTTTCTTGAGTTGGGTGAGCTCCCGAAAATGCAGCTCAAGATATCCTTGATCAAATCTATCAATGATCCTCTGAGTGAATTCTGTATAGGAGTTCCCGAAAATGTACCAAGATATCCTTGATCAAATTCCATATCAATGATCCTCGAAAGTGAATTCTCAGATAGGACATTATCTCGACAGGGAATGAGTGTGGTGAGTCCGTTATACCACCAATCGTGAGCCTTGACATCCAAATACATAGTGGCAAACATAAGATTCTAAAAACATAATATTAAAAACCTATTAATAAATAAACCCTACTCCTTAAATTACATAATACCTAGAATCTAATTAATTAAAAATAAGATTAATAAGCATTAAACTAATAATAAATTAAAATAAACATTAAACCAATAAAACAAAATAGAAACCCTAAAAAACTTAATCATGATTAATAAATAACTTTATCAATAAAACCTAGCTTCCATTAATTTAGATTTCCCTCCACCTCCAGTACTTAATACCAACTCTCTCATTCATTGTCTTGAAGATGGATCCTAATCGGATGATGGATCTTGATCTGGATCCGTCGATAGTCTATTGACAAAATTGTGGCCATTCTGATCAGTCATGAACAATCATACCCTTAGAAGGTTCATATGGTCATGTGATTTCAGTCTCGAGAAATTCCCTTCTATAGTGAAGCAACGTCGTAGAGTTGAACCATATAAATAAGGTACCTTCACACCTAATATACGATCCTTCGCCATATAAAGATCATGTTTATTCAAAATCCATGAGACATCACCTTCTTTAAAATTCCAAGAGGGAGCATCCTCTCCTCTAGTTTCTTTTCTGGGCCAATGTCTCTTTTTAGTGTCTATTTTATTCGATGATATGTGCCTCCATAAAGGAGATGAAACATTTTGAATACATGCATGGGATCTAGTAAGTGGCCAATTTTAATATGTTCCCAATATGGAAGCCCACAAAATACAAATTTCCTTTTCATCCCAATGGAAATTTTCTCAAAATAGGTGTCAAAAATTACAGGATCATCGAACATGGGTTCCCCATTTGAATCAAACAATTATGTCTTTCCCTTCTCCTTATTTTTTTAATATACCCTAATCCAATATTTTGGCGTCATTATTTTAGGTCGTGGGTTATCTCTAGTTTAAACCATTTAAAGTAGATGCAACTCTTCTATAAGGGTGGTGTTGTGGGAGGAATACCCTCAAAAATTCGTACATCAACTTTCATCCATGATCTGAAAATGATAAAGGCTTGTATTCTTGAAAATATTTGCAAGTTTTAATTCAAGTGTGCTTATGCAAAAGGATTAATTTGCAAACACAATTTTTTATAGAAATTACACATTCAAGATGCAAATAATAAGCAACAAATAATAGTGAATAGTAAAAACATAACACAACAAATGATAAAGGAGTTCACCCCTCTCTTGGGCTACATCTCCTGGTCCAACTTCTAATGGATATTTTATATTATTTTCTCAAAGTGCTAAAATATGTTCTTTGCATTGCTCAAAATTCCAAATAGATGGCTCCAATGGCTTCAGAACGTCTAGAAACCCCTAGCTGGGCTTTTTTGGCACCTGATTTGGCCAAAAATTGAAGAAGATAGGCTTCCTAGAAGTTCCCCTTCAAACTTGCTATCTTTGGATCTCCAAAATGCACCTCTGTGTGTCCAACCTAGCCTCTGCGCTCATTTTCGTGCTAAAACCTAGCACCGGGCGCATAACTGAAAAATCGTGCAAACTGTAGGATGGTTAGGGAACCTAGCCCCTAACCGCCAAACCGTTGGGCATATGGGTCATATGACCACACCTCCGCACATAAAAGGGTTGATTTTTAAAACCAAAGGTTAAGAGCCAAGTGTCTAGGTGCATGGGGCTCCGACTCCATTTGAAACATGCACGTGGGTGGTCGTATGGTGAGCCACATGTGACTAGGGGCCGGGGCTTAGCCCCGGCCTGAACCATGCCCAACCATAACACATTTCAAACTTAAATAAAATAAAAACCATATATATGTTAAGAACTAATGGTGGCTATGCCAGTTGGGTGGCCCTTCCCAAAGCTCTACCCCTGCCTGGAGGTCGCGGGGTCGATTCCTGTAAACTCCACAAATTTTAACCAATGCCTAGGTGACACGTGGTGGCCCTTGCTTGGGCCAGGTATCATCAATCCATTCTCCACAAATATTCCACATGTAAGATGCTAATTCATCCACATGACTTCCACCCAACATCTACCACGTGTCGTACGGCCCTGCCAACTCAGCATCTGTATGGACTGTACAACTAGCACATTTTTTTTTGCTTGTTTGACAATTTGAACAGAACGTGATATCTCACTCATCCGATGTACATTTGAACCCGTTCGAGTTGCATTGGGTTCATGACAATAAGGCCTATGCACCCGTTCGATTTGAAGCAATTCCAAGCACTTTGAATTTTGAGCAAAATTTGATCCCCTAGATCACACCTCCCCATTGGAAAGATTTTGGACCTCCAAAAGGCTATTTTCAGTCTATCTGAAGATGAGGGTATATTTTCCTCACCTTTCCAACCTCAATCCACTTGGATTTGCTTGGATTTGTGCCCTTAAGACCAATTCAAAGATATTCCACATTTACTCATTTTGAAGTTCTCATTCTCCTGTCAAGGATTGTGTCTTCATGCAGTTATGTAAGATATTCTAGGGAGAAATCATCTATAGAAGGAATTTGAACATGTTCTCCTTGATCATCAATCAAAGGAGGCTCATAAAATTTCAAATTATCAACATTAACAACTGCATACATTTGCATATAAGGAGGCAAATCCAAACGGAAGGCATTATTACCAATCTTGTCAAGAATGTTGAAAGGACCATATCTAATTGGTTTCAGTTTTTTACCTTCTCCTTTAAGCCTTTCCTTACTAATGTAAAGCCAAAATTCATCTCCAACTTGGAAACTGTGATCAACATGATGCTTGTCATGTCTTGTCTTGTACTTGGTTTGACTCTTTTCCAACTATTCTTGTACCATTTGATGTATCGACTGAATTTGTTCAATGAAATTTTCTCCCCTATCAATGTCATATTGACCATCAATAGCAATATCCTTCCCAAAGATAAAATCTAAAGAAGATTTGGGCAAATAGCCAAGACATGCTTCAAATGGTGATGTTTGAGTTGAAGAGTGCTTAGCTCGGTTGTAAGCATGCTGACTGTAGTGTAAATGATCATCCCAAAGTTGAAGATGCTTTCTACAATAACCACGAAGAAGATGCACCATTGTTCTATTGACCACTTCTGTTTGACCATCGGTTTGTGGATGAAAAGTTGTTCTCTTTTTCAGTTTGGTGTCCATGAGTGCCCATAAACTCGACCAAAAGTTCCCAATAAATCGAAAATATCGATCAAAAATAATGGATTTAGGCAATCCAAAATGTACCCAAACATGGTGAAAGAACATTTGTGTCATTTGCTCAGTTGTAACCTGCTTCTTACAAGGCATCAAAATACACATTTTGCTAAATCGATCAACCACAACATAAAGATAATCATGATTTTTTTTAGACATAGGTAGAGTTCCTACAAAGTCCATGGAAATGCTTTCCCAAGGACGAGAAGGAACCGGAAGTGGAGTATACAAACCCAACTTTCGATTGCTAGGTTTTCTTGTGGCACATAACTAACATCCTCAAATATATCTTGAAACACTTTCATTCATTTTAGGCCAATAACAATACCTTTGCAAATTAGCCACCGTCTTGCCTACACCAAAGTGACTAGCAATAAGAGAAGAATGGGCTTCTCTTATTATATTGATTCTTTCACCCTGTGGAATACATAGCTTTCCAAGATGATATAAAATATTATCATGCACATGGTAATCCAATTCCTCAACATGGTTAGAATGACACAAAGTTGCATATACTTCTTTAAAATCAACAAATAAAGCATATTGCTCAACATAGCTCTCATGCATGATAGGACTATGTTTAAGAATAATTGAAGCACTAATAATAGGCCTTGAAAGAATATCAACAACTTTGCTATAAATGCCCTTGTTATACCTTATGACCAAGTGGAATTGTTGTAGAAAACCCATCCATCTGAAGTGCCTTGCCTGTTGTAGCTTTGTTTGTGATTGTAAGTATTGCAGTGGTTGATGATCTGTGTGGACAATGGTTTCTTTCCCCAACAAATAATGTTTCCATTTTTTCACACTTTGCACCAATGCATACAACTCCTTATCATAAGTAGGATAGTT
>SNQJ01S0010813.1:7459-21777 GCA_010110895.2 Picea sitchensis | reverse complement strand
TAAAATTTTACCATGTTTCTTCATGTCCTCTTGAGTCTTGGCTTCCCACCAAATGAGTGTTGCACTATCCAATCTTAAAGAAGCAAGTTGAATCTTAGTTTTATCATCTTGAATTTTTTGTATCCTACAATACACCTCAATCTAATGAATCCAGTTATCTAATTTCTCAACATTAACCTCTCCATTGTACATTGGCAATTCAAATTTAATATCAAGATTTAACAAAGGAATTTGTGGAGGAATTTTACCATGTTCCCTTGTAGAATTTGGAAGAGGTTGTGAACTGGAAGAAGAAGAGGAAGATGGAGGTGAGGAAGGTGGGGACACACCATTCCCTCCATTTCCTTTTGGATTTTTATCACCACTGTCTCCCTTGTTCTTTGAAGGGTTGGAGCCTTCACCTTGCAACCTTGCATTCCTTTCTTCCATCAAGACTTTCATCATTTCTCTCATTTCCATGAAAGCCTTTCTAAGATCTTCATCTTCTGTAGGAATATTTTCATGACTCTCTTCATGAGCCATACTTGGTGAATGCCTCCTTGAACTTTGAGGTGATGACATAATCTTTCTTCTTGAAGGATAATAACTTGGATCTACAAGTTGACCTTCTCCTCTTGTGAGTTTCAACCTTGTGAGAATCAGAAAACAAAACACTTGCAAATAATCAAGACTTCAAAAACCTAATCTCTGATACCAACTTGATCTTAAAATGATAGTCTTGTATTCTTGAAAATATTTGCAAGTTTTAATTCAAGTGTGCTTATGCAAAAGGATCAATTTGAAAACACAATTTTTTATATAAATTACACATTCAAGATGCAGATAATAAGCAACAAATAACAGTGAACAGTAAACACATAACTCAACAAATGATAAGGGAGTTCACCCCTCTCTTGGGCTACATCTCCTGGTCCAACCTCCAATGGATCTTTTATATTATTTTCTCAAAGTGATAAAATATTTTCTTTACATTGCTCAAAATTCCAAATAGATGGCTCCAATGGCTTCAGAACATCCAAAAACCCCTAGCTGGGCTTTTTCGACAGCTGATTTGGCCAAAAATTGAAGAAGATAGGCTTCCTGGAAGTTCCCCTTCAAACTTGTTGTCTTTGGATCACCAAAATGCACCTCTGTGTGTCCAACCTAGCCTCTGCACTCATTTTCATGATAAAACCTAGCACCAGGCGCATAACCAAAAAACCACGCAAACTGTAGGACAATTAGGGAACCTAGCCCCTAACTGCCAAACCGTTGGGCATATGGGTCATATGACCGCACCTCCGCACATAAAAGGGTTGAGTTTTAAAACCAAAGGTTAAGTGCCAAGTGTCCAGGCGCATGGAGCTCTGACTCCATTTGAAACACGTGCACGGGTCGTCGTATGGTGATCCACATGTGACTGGGGGTCGGGCTTAGTGATGCAAGAGCATCGCCCACATCAAGCGAGCCCGCACAAAAGCAGAAGACAGTTGGAGAGTGCCAGCACAAATTTTGTGAACGCTTTGATATGGTTGCACGAAACATTAATGTGTGGATTTAATGAAGCGCACTTTGTGTATTGTAATGGACCTTGAGAGGATAATCTCTCGTCCTTAGGTAGATGAGGCATTTAATAGATTTAATGTAAAGCGGATAGAATAGTTAATTCTAGATTTGATATTTAGAACTCGAGAGGGAAAATGGATATAGACACCCTCCTTTGTACATTGTATCATTATCATTGATTCACTCAGGAAAGCAAGAAGAGCAAGCAGAGAACTGTGTGGAGAACATCCATGTACAGATACTGAATTAATAGAAGGAAGCTTTGATTCAATTCCATGGTTATGTGTCTATTCTCTGTGTGTTGATGTTTTTCTTATGAATGTTTGTTTTCTGGGTATCCATTTTCTTTGTGTATGTTGTGCATAGGATTTCATGTTTCGAAACTAAAGTTTGAAAAGGGGGAGAGAATAAGTTTCAATTGTTTCTCTATCTGAGCCAGGAGATTCCTGCAAGGAGTGAAGTCAAATTCATCCGCATAGAGTGTGTTGATGAGGGCTCAGTAGTTTAACTCTTATTCTCATTCAACCAGGAGTGGAATCGAGTTGCTAAAGCCGTGCAATGTGTGCGCAGGCTAGACGAAGGCTCAGAGTTGCGATTCTGAGTAAAGGGAGTCGAAGATTGCTGCTACAGGTGTGCGCAGAGTTGAGAAGACTTCAACACTTAGTCGTGTTTGAAGGTTTGCCACAAGGAGTGCGTGTAAAGAGTTCTCCGGAAGAGACTCGAGAGTTACAGGAGAAGCTTAGGAGGAGCCGGGCCTTTGAATTCTTCGAAGAAAAAGTGCAGGGAGAAGTTGCCGTAGAAAGCTCGAAGGAAGCGTCACAGAATTGTGAGCAGGTGAACGAGTCCCAAAGCAAGATATTTCTTCACTTCGGGATAAGATAGCAGTAGGAAGAACAAACAATCGAAATCCTTCGGGAGATTTCACGAAGTTCTGTGGAGCGCCTAATTTTGCGAGGTGCAAGGAGGCTACAATACAAGTGTGGAAAAGGTTCGAAGTTGGGGTGAACAGGATCCATCGATCAGGATCACGAGGAGCATCGTATTACCCGCGGATCGACATATCGGGGGTTCATGAAGTGAGACTCGAATTCTATGCAACGGAAGTCGCGAGGTAGGGAGGAGTGATATTCTGATGGTGACATAAGCCGAGTGGGACCGCCGGAGTAAGTGGGGAATAGGTGGCGGAAAATCAGGATCTCGCAAGCTCGGAGCTCGTAAGTTGGGAGTCTGAGTATTGGGAAGTTCAAGTCGCGAAGGCGTGAGGTCGTGAGATTGCGACCGCAGAATATCGGTATCTCAGCGCATCGGACATCGGAGGTTGGGACCTCGAGTACTTAGTGTCACGAGTTGTGAGACACGATAGGGAGAAGTCCCGACAGCGGAGGAAGAAGTCAGCGTTGACTGACACATTGGGTCTCAGAGATACGAGAGCCCAGAAGATAGAAAGTGCATTCGCGAACAATGAAGTTTCGATCCTCCGATAAAGCAAGGAAGAGAGGATCATGCGCGAGGATAAACTGTAGGGAGCATATTTCCCGATAGGGAAATAGAAGAACCGTTGAGTTCTTCGGGCCGAAGGGAAGGAAGGTCCTGTGTAAGTGGATGTGCAACGCGAGGTGGGGCGCGTCTGAGCTAGAGTGGTATCAGAGCGGGAATATCTTTGCTTTCTATAGTAGAGAAGAGAATTCATCATGCCGCCCAGAAGAGAAAGGCAATCACCTGGTCCGGAGGACAGGGATGCGTGAAGAAGAGGCAGGCCGACAGGAAATCCAGAAATGGAGAGACAAATGAGAGATCTCCGAGCGAGATTAGAAGATATGGAGGCAGTGCAGAGATGCACAGCTGGTGCAGGGGATCTAAGTGATTCAGAAGATGAAATTGAGGCTGAACGTGAGGAGGAATTCGCAGCCGAAGATGCATCGATGGAGTGGTTGATAAAAGTTATCGCCTGGATGAGTTCAAAGACCAAAATGGGCATTCCAGTCTATGAAGGAAGTTTGGATGCAGAAGAGCTATTGGACTGGATTAGAGCTCTTGACACATACTTCGATTATGAGGATATCGAAGAAGATAAAAAGGTCAGGTATGCTATCACGATGTTAAAGGGACATGCAACATTATGGTGGGACGAGCTACAGGTAGATAGACATTCCAAAGGCAAGCAAAAGATCAAAAGTAGGGATCGAATGATTGCTAAGATGAAGGAAACGTTCATCCCGAGGGATTATCAGATCACACTGTTTAGGTGAATGTAGAACCTGAGGTAGAAGTTGATGACTGTGAAGGAATACACCGAAGAGTTTTACAAGCTCAATATCCGAGCAGGTCATCGGGAGAGTGATGATGAGAAGGTTGCCAGGTACCTGAATGATCTAAGATACGACATTCATGATGAATTAAGTATGACAACCATTAGAATGGTGGAGGATTCTTATCATATGGCTCTGAAAGCCGAGGAGAAGCTGAGCCGTAAGCAAGGTTAGCGAAGGCGAGGTAGAAGTCAGCCCAGAGGAAAGACATTTGCCCAAGAGAAATATCAGAAGCCCAAAGAGGAATGGAAGAAACCTCAGGGTAAGATTGAGAGAGGTGGAACCTCACAGCGAGGACAGCCACAAGTTGAGTAGAGAGGACAACATAATGAGCAGAGAGGAGATTATGCTGATGCAAACACTTTTCCTCATACCAGAGGTAGAGGAAGAGGCCGAGGTGGAGTTATCACATGCTTCACATGTGGAAAGGATGGGCACAAATCATTCAAGTGTCTAGAGAAGAAGAAGGATGGAGGAGAAGCTCACATCACTGAAGCACAGAGGTGTGATGTTGAGAATGAAGACACCAGAAGTGGGAGGTCATTGACGGTGCACAAAGTTCTCTTAACACCTGAGAAAGAGGTGGAGGACACAACTCAGAGGACCAGATTGTTCAGAACCACATGCAAAACCAAGGGCTGGAAATGCAAGGTTATTGTGGACAGCAGAAGCACAAACAATCTCGTTTCGACTGAGATGGTGGAAAAGTTGGAGCTGGAAACAACTGATCACCCGAGTCCATACAAAGTTTCATGGCTACAGAAGGGACATCAGGTGAGTGTCACTAAACAATGTTTAGTTGAATTCAAGATGGGGGAATATAATGATAAGATCTTGTGTGATGTCATTCCCATGGATGTATGTCATGTATTGTTGGGTAGACCATGGCAATATGACAGAAATGTGGTTCATGATGGGAGGATGAACACATACACTGTAGAGAAGGATGGAAGGACACATAGATTTCTTCCGATAAAAGATAAAGAAGTAAAGCCCGAAGTAAGCAACACAATTCTTCTCATGAGTGGGAAGGAGCTTCTCACAGAGATGGAGAAGAAGGAAGATTCACAATTCTTTGTGGTTAGGAAACCGAGAATTGTCCTGACTAGCACAAGAGTGGACGACTTACCAGTTGAGATTCAAGAACTGCTGGGAGAGTTCACTGACATCATAGTGGACGAACTACCTCGTTCGTTGTCACCGATGAGGAGTGTGAGTCTTCACATTGATCTCATACCCAGAGCCAGCTTACCGAATAAAGATGCGTACAGATTGACGCCACAGGAAAATGAGGAAGTCAAGAGGCAGGTACAGGAGTTGCTAGATAAAGGATTGGTTAGGGAGAGCCTGAGTCCGTGTGCTGTTCCAACAATGCTTAGTCCGAAGAAAGATGGAGGCTGGAGGATGTGCACTGACTCAAGAGCGATCAATAAAATTACCATCAGGTACAGATTTCCAGTATCGAGAATGGGTGATCTGATGGATTGCCTGAGCGGGGAAAATTATTTTTCAAAGATAGATTTGAAAAGCGGATATCACCAGATTCACATGCAGTAAGGTGATGAATGGAAGACAACATTCAAGACAAATGAAGGTTTGTACTGATGGCTGGTCATGTCGTTTGGCTTGACAAACGCACTGAGCACATTCATGAGACTGATGAATGAAGTCCTGAGGGAATTCATCGGGAAGTTTGTAGTCGTATATCTAGATGATATATTGATCTACAGTAAGACAAAGGTTGAACATTTGAAACATTTGGCCATTGTGATGAGAAGGCTACAACAGGAGAAGTTGTTGGTTAACATGAAGAAGTGTTCATTCATGAAGACAAAACTCATTTATTTGGGTTTTGTTATTTCAGTGAATGAGTTGAAAATGGATCCAAGTAAGGTGGAAGTGATTAAAAATTAGCCATCACCGAGAAATGTTTTCGAGGTGAGGAGTTTCCATGGTTTAGCTAGTTTCTACCGAAAGTTCATTAGGAATGGTGGATAGGTTTTCAAAGATGGCACATTTTATTCCGTGTCAGAAGACTAGCGATGCGACCCACATCCCAAACTTGTTTTTCAAAGAGGCTGTTAGACTTCATGGATTGCCGAGAAGCATAGTCTTGGACAGGGATACCAAATTCATAGGTCATTTTTGGAGGACACTATGGAAGAGGCTAGGAACTAACTTGGCATTTAGTTCAGCTTATCATCCGCAGATGGATGGGCAGACGGAAGTGGTCAACAGGAGTCCGGGGGACTTGCTGAGAATCTTGGTGACAAAACACCATAGTAGCTGGGATAACATATTGCCACAAGCAGAATTTGCATACAACGATTCTGTGAATCGGAGTACAGGAAAAAGTCCATTCAAGATTGTGTATGGGACACAACTGAGGGGAGTTTTTGAACTCAGGGAGTCATAAAAGACTACAACTAACAGTTCTAGTGCAGAAGAGTTCGCTGAAGCAATGAAGGAAGTTCATAGTAAGGTGAAGCAGCGACTGCAAAATTCAAATCAGGAGTACAAGCACAGAGAAGATCAGCAGAAAAGGAAACTTCAATTTGAGGTTGGTGATCTAGTTCTGTTACACTTGAGGAAAGAAAGGTTCTCGAGGGGAACATATAATAAATTGAAGATGAAGAAAATCGGACCTTGTAGAGTCCTGAAGAAATTCGGAGAAAACGCCTACGGAATTGACTTGTCGGATGGCATTGGAATATCTCCGATATTCAATGTGGCATATTTATACCCATACAGGGATGGAGAAGTAGAGATTGGAACTGAGGAACTAGTGATCCAGTGGATAAAACAATTACCAGTTGCAGAGAAACCGCAAATGGAATGCATACTAGACAAGCGAGTGGGTGAAAAGACCAGGCGAAAGCAGTATTTCGAGTATCTGGTCAAGTGGAAAAATCACCCAGTAGAAGATGCTAGATGGGAAAATGAAGCAATGATACATAAGCATGGACAGACCGTGCAGGAGCTCATGGACAGGAGCCCATGAAAATTTTCAAACCAAGGAGTATGATGCAGGAGCATCGCCCACATCAAGCGAGCCCGCACAAAAGCAGAAGAAAGCTGGACAGTGCCAGCACAAATTTTGAGAACGCTTTGATATGGTTGCGCGAAACATTAATGCGTGGATTTAATGAAGCGCACTTTGTGTATTGTAATGGACCTTGAGCGGATAAGATCTCATCCTTAGGTAGATGAGGCATTTAATATATTTAATGTAAAGCAGATAGAATAGTTAATTCTAGATTTGATAGTTAGAACTCGAGAGGGAAAACAGATATAGACACCCTCCTTTGTACATTGTATCATTATCATTCATTCACTTAGGAGAGCAAGAAGAGCAAGTAGAGAACTATGTGGAGAACGTCCATGTACATATATTGAATTAATAGAAGGAAGCTTTGATTCAATTCCATGGTTATGTGTCTATTCTCTGTGTGTTGATGTTTTGCTTATGAATGTTTGTTTTCTGGGTATGCATTTTCTTTGTGTATGTTGTGCACAGGATTTCATGTTTCGAAACTGAAGTCTGAAAAGGGGGAGAGAATAAGTTTCAATTGTTTCTCTATCTGAGCCAGGAGATTCCTGCAAGGAGTGCAGTCGAATTCATCCGCATAGAGTGCATTGATGAGGGCTCAGTAGTTTAACTCTTATTCTCATTCAACCAGGAGTGGAATCGAGTTGCTGAAGCCGTACAATGTGTGCGTAGGCTAGACGAAGGCTCAGAGTTGCGATTCTGAGTAAAGGCAATCGAAGACTGCTGCTGCAGGTGTGTGCAAAGTCGACAAGACTTCAACACTTAGTCGTGTTTGAAGGTTTTCCACAAGGAGTGCGTGCAAAGAGTTCTCCAGAAGAGACTCGAGAGTTACGGGAGAAGCTTAGGAGGAGTCGGGCCTTCGAATTCTTCGAAGAAAAAGTGCAGGGAGAAGTTTCCATAGAAATCTCGAAGGAAGCATCACAGAATTGCGAGCAGGTGAACGAGTCCTGGAGCAAGGTATTTCTTCACTTCGGGATAAGATAGCAGCAGGAAGAACAAACAATCAAAATCCTTCGGAAGATTTCGCGAAGTTGTGTGGAGCGCCGAATTTTGCGAGGTGCAAGGAGGCTACAATACAGGTGTGGAAAATGTTCAAAGTTGGGGTGAACAGGAGCCATCGATCGGGATCACGAGGAGCATGGTATTACCCGTGGATCGACGTATCGGGGGTTCGTGAAGTGAGACTCCAATTTTATGCAACGGAAGTCGTGAGGTAGCAAGGAGCGATATTCTGATGGTGACATAAGCTGAGTGGGACCGCCGGAGTAAGTGGGGAATAGGTGGTGGAAAATCAGGATCTCGCAAGCTCGGAGCTCGTAAGTTGGGAGTCCGAGTATTGGGAAGTTCAAGTCGCGAAGGCGCAAGGTCGCGAGATCGCGACAGCAGAATATCGGTATCTCGACGCATCGGACATCAGAGGTTGGGACCCCGAGTACTTAGTGTCACGAGTTGTGAGACACGATAGGGTGAAGTCTTGACAGCGGAGCAAGAAGTTAACATTGACTGACGCATCGGGTCTCGGAGATACGAGAGCCCAGAAGATAGAAAGTGCATTCTCGACCAACGAAGTTTTGATCCTCCGATAAAGCAAGGAAGAGAGAATCACACGTGAGGAGAACCTGTGGGGAGCAGATTTCCCGATAGGGAAATAGAAGAACCGTTGAGTTCTTCGGGCTGAAGGGAAGGAAGGTCCTGTGTAAGTGGATGTGCAACGCGAGGTGGGGCGCATCTGCGCCACTTATCCCCGACCCGAACCGCGCCCAACCATAACACATTTAAAACTTAAATACAGTCAAAACCATATATTTGTTAAGAACTAATGGTGGGTGCACCAGTTGGGCGGCCCTTCCCAAAGCTCTACCCCTGCCTAGAGGTCGCGGGGTCAAGTCCTGTAAACTCCACAAATTTTAACCAATACCCAGGTGACACATGACAACCCTTGATTGGGCCATGTGTCACCAATACATTCGCCACAAATATGCCACCTATCAGATGCTAATTCATCCACATGACTGCCACCCAACATCTTCCATGTGTCGTACGACCCTGCCAACTCAGCATCTGTACAAATTGTATAGTCAGTGCATGTTTTTTGCCTGTTTGACAATTTGAACATAACACAATATCTCACTCATCCGACATTTGTTTGAACCCGTTCAAGTTGTGTTGGGTTCATGACGATGAGGCCTACACACTCATTTGATTTGAAGTGATTTCGAGAACTTTGAATTTTGAGCAAAATTTGATCCCCTGGATCAATCCATGACACCCTTTTGTTACAATACCTATGATGTTATCATATACAGAGAATGTTAGTGTCAAAAATATAGTTGCATCAAATGAAGTATGCCAAATAACATTATAGATATAAACAAATCAATCAACATGCTTACCAAAGAAAACTTTTAATCCTTGATAATCGTGTGTGGTGTACAAACATATGCCATACAACGTTAAATGTATTTCCATTGGGATGGGTCTTGATACATCATATACACATATCCCTTCCCATAACTTCCTAAATTTATCGATCAGTGATTGGAGGTAGAAATCTATTCTCTTTACTTATGTTCTACCCATGACTATAAGATCCAACATAAGATGTTCATTCTTCACAGAAAACCACGGGGGGGTGTTTTTTTTTATACTACCACTAGCCAAATATAATAGTTTGTTTTAGGAGGAAATATGGGTTAACTCCATCCATAAATATCCTTAATCGTAAGCTCCATAATTCATCGTTGAATTTATCGGGCCATGTATTCTCCATATTCTTCATGGTTATTGAATCTGTTGGGATTCACATTACTGCTGAATCACTTCTGTGTGAGGCACGCCACCCCTGGAAAATGAATAATTGTTTGTTTGTAACGAAAAAGCCTTCAAATCCTTGGAGTTATAGGCATGTTTCTCAATATATTATGAGGAGGACAATGTTCCGTACAATTTTTTAAATTTAAGATACGTATCATGCCCACATTTTGGACATGTCTCTTTGACTACATATTCATTTCTATATAGAATACAATCATTCAGACATGCATGGTACGATATGTACTCAACACCCAACATTTTTCAACATTTTATTTTCCTTTGCACAACTATTAGGAAATAAATTATCACTTAAAAGTACATTATATTTTAGAAACCAACAATTAGTGAGCAATATAAATGCACATTGTCATTAAGCATGAATAAAATCAACCCTTTTCTTCCTTCATTGTGTGACAAGATTCCTTAAAAAATTAGGGTAATTAATGGTTAGTTACCTCAAAAGAGATGAGAAACATACGTCTAACATATCATACATTGCTTTCAAGATTTATGGTAACATTTTTGTCCCGCATTGGGTAGACCTTGAGCATCGTACTCAACCAAAGAGAGGGGTGGTGGAAGCATATTTCAAGTTTTCGAAGAAGGTATCTACGACATCAATTTCATCCCCTAGTTTATTTTGTTGGAATTCATCTAACAACATTCCCTCTATGGTTTGGGTATTCCTCAAGAAACCATCCATACCAACCTATATATCATTTCCTTCATCTCCAACATGTGAAAAACTAGTGTTACTATAGAGTTTTTGAATTGTTGATTGAGGACGTAATCAAAATTGAATAGGTGGTTGTTTCAACAATTATCGATATGATTCCTCTCCAAGTTGTTTTCATTTAGAATAAAGTTCATGAATTTACCTTGTAGAGGGTTCCAATAGTAGATGGTGGACATGTCACTCATCATCAGAATCCTGATTGTAAAAATGTTGAAAATTACATCGATAATATTAGTGTCACAATGCATTTAACATGTTCAAACATTATACCAAACACTTATTAGAAGCATGGAACCTTTTTCCCAATAATAAACATGCAACCAACCACTTTATAAAATAATTCTTTAATTAAGCAATACATTTACATTAGTTTCATTGAAAATCCAAAAATACAATTACTCAATGATCTTTCTCTTACACCCTACAAGGTTGTCTACATAAAAGAGATCCAATTCACAATGTCATACCATTGACCCATGCTTTTTGTTGGAAGATGGCATGTTACGATTGGTAGGGTAAATCAATTGTCTATTTTCATCCAACATCTTCTTGCGATATCTTTCTCCTGATAAGAGATTGTGGAATTTCGGGACTACTGGAATATTTTGAGAATATGAACTCAATGATGAATATTGATCTTGAAAAATTCAATGAACAATTATTAAACTACACCTGCATACATAACATAAATTCAATGAGACAAATGAATTATCAATAAAATCTAGACATACTACAATTGGCATAAGAGAACTTGAAGGACTTCCAATGATATTGAATAATATAGAATATGAAGAATTGACCATTTGATATTATAATTCATTTTTTCCTACATTTGAGCCATATATTCATCTTGGGAAGAATATAAAAATATAAATTAACAATGTGCTTAATAGTATAAAGACAAACCAATGCGTATTGATAAAAAAATGAACCAGTGTGTTTAATTCAGAGAAACACCAAAAATTAACCTTTGTTATTGCCTCCACAAACAAAAACCTTTGCAAAATTTAAATGCATATTTTTACATTTTCATTTTGAAAATTAAACTATTATATGGTGCATTATTACTTACACACTACATTGATGCATTGCTAACTGTATAGTGCATCGACTAAAGAAAGTTAGGAAAATAATGTGTGCTTACTATGAATGCGTTGAAATTTATTACGGAAACAAATCAGTGCATTTTATGTACACATTGCACTGGTGTGCTACTCAATATATAGCAGATCGAAAATGTAATTAAAAAAAATTACATTCACATTTATCACCAATGTGTCGAAATATGTAACGAAAAAATGAGCGGGAATTTCAGTTTCATGTTTATAAAGGAAAATCATATTCATTCTTTTATTTCTTTGACAAAATTTAGAAGAGATATTTGTGCAACAAAGATTTATTAACAAAGAGTTTAGAGTGGGGGGATTTTTTTTAAGAGCCAAATTTGAGGGGGATTACTCTAGATCACATATAAATTTGCAGAGGATAAATTTCAGGTATACTATTTCATTCTATTAATCATCTTAATCATTCTCCTATTTGATACAAACAATTTTTAGTGCATTCTCAAATAAAAAAAAGAGTTTCACACATACCTTCAGTATTGGAAACCCTAATTTCCTAAGAAATTAAGAGATTTTTTTTAAGAAATTATTTTTTATAGGGTTTGTTTATTTATATATGGGTGTTTCCTATATGTTGAAATAAAAACACTCATTGCATTGGATCCCAAACTATCTTGTCACTGTTGGTTTTTTTTTTTAACGCCTTCACGATTACTGGTGTGTTTTGTACATAGTAAGAGCATCAAGGTGTATTTATATGTAAACAACGTTACTTAATTTAAATTAGAAATAATATTTAAAAAGGTCATTTTTGTGGTCGACGGTGCACATTTTACCTAGATATGCATTAGGGTGCATTTTTTTATAAAGAGCACCGCTGAATTTAAAATGGAAAAAATATTTTTTTTATAAGAAATTTCCATGTATTGAATTTATTGATAGGTCGACGATGCATAATAAAAAGTATTTATTTGTAAAACATTTTTAATTTTGCAATGTCATTGTTATACTATACCAGTGCATATATATATATATATATATATATATATATATGGTTAATGCACAATTGCATTTAAATAAGGTTGATGACCTGATGCATATTAAGTTACTATATGCACTGAGATCTTATATTTAAAAAAGTTACGTAATTTTTATGTCTGATGATTCCTAGTTTTTTTTCCATGGAGATTTTAAAAATTCCAATAGACAAACAAGGGCAAAACCAAGACATGTTTGTAGGGAAGTTCAAAAAGGTGTAGAAGAAGATGGTAAAAGGAATGAAAATAGCTTTGTTGTAAGAGGAGCTATCACAAATATAGTGTGCATTAGAAGTATGTAATAATTTATTTATTATTTTGTGTACATCAAATATAATTATCGTGTGAAATATTAATTTTCAATTGTTTTCTTACAGAAAAAAAATAAAACCCATTCAACATGTAATGTATGGATATTCCGAATCTATACTCCTTGGATAGAAATTTCTGACACGATACCAAGTGCCCCAAAATGGTATTGTATGAAAAACTAATGCCTTTGGGAAGTTTATGTATCAACTTCTTACGAATGCACATAGCCATCAAATCTCTTATTAGAGATAAGCTACCATCATTCTAGCAAGTTCATTTCACCCTGCATTTTTATAGTTCTTGCATATTTATTTCATTAATAGAAATTAAGTATTATTGTATATCTATGTTTCTACAATATTTTTTTGTTTTATTTTGTCTCCTCATAAATATGGATCAGTGGTATTAGAGCATTCTTCTCTTTATACTTTTCTCTATGCATGTCCCCAATGAGGTCAGGGTATAAGGAGTTAGGACTCAAACTACTTGAGGCTATGAAAGACCATCCTCGTCGACCTTAACAACCTCCCAGAATAGAAGAAAAGAGAGATGAGGGAGCATACGATCTTATTCAATTGTTTCTCGAGGAATCTCTCACATGATAGAGGGATGAGATTATGGAAAAAAATTCCCAAATCCTTCGATGGTACAAGTTAATTTTGATATTCTTATATTTGAAGGTCAAATAGATGCAGATGCTTTGGAAAAATTGTTAAATCTACTAGAAGGTTATTTCTATTTCCATAATTTCTCTGATAGGAAGAATATCACTTTTGTGCATCTTAAGGATATTCCCCATGTCAAAAATTGGTGGGAGACTTACTCTGAGAAAAATTCCTTAGAGAAGTCTAGAATGTTTGAGTACAAACCCACTTGGGACTTTTTTATGGATGTAGTTAATGATAAATATTACCCTATTCCAAACTATGATGACTAGTACACAATATGGACCACTGTAACATCCCCTACGTTATGGCTACGAAAAGTGAAGTACAAAAGGAAGTATTTTTTTTTTTGAAGAACTAGGGATTTAACCACATCCCACAAATCATAGTAATGAATAATTACAAGACACCAAACTAAAGCGACCGAATCCTAATAAAAAGAACTCTGCACCTACCCCTTTTTATTGTTACTCTTGCAATTGATTGCCTTATCACTCTAAAGGGTTGGTAGCAAGGAGCTAACCACTAAATATGTATGTATCCTTTCAAAGTAGCAAGGTACTTAACTAGACAATTGACATAAGGGGAGTACCATGGGTGAGAATAAGCGCTTATGCCATCATTACTTAGGATATCACAAGGACCATAGATGATTTTAGGGGCGAAATTTCGCCCATGGGCGAAATTTAGGGGCTTCCAATTTTTTATTGGGTGAATTTTTTGTATTAAAGTGATTTTTTAAAACTTATATCATTAGCCCGTAATTTATTTTAGGGGAAAAATCATG
>SNQJ01S0010812.1:59370-76044 GCA_010110895.2 Picea sitchensis | reverse complement strand
CATTTTTGAATGATAATTCCTAATGTTTGGAATGGAAAAATCTCTGCATTTTGTTTTTTATGTTATAGCTGTGAATTTACATATGGCTACAAATTTATCCAAAACACCATTAGAAATTATTATTTTATGATATTTTGTATACTCATTTAAATAGTCAAATCAACGTTGTGTTAACACTTTCCTACTCATTTAAATACTCATTTTGTATATTGTGCAAGTGCAAGACCAAAACACCCTATGCTACATCACTAAATCAATTTCTTAATTTTACCGGTAGATTAATTAACTATAGCAATTACATGAATTCCAAGTAGATAAAGCTACATATTAATTTCCTATCAGTTGAATTGTGGAGGATATCAAATGCTCATATATTTATTTTGGTTGGAATTGTTTGCACAAGTAATTTTGGTTAGCACTGTTGGTACAAGTAAATAGATCAATTGGCATCTGCTTGGTCACTGGAATAGCATCTCAACATGTACGTTGTGTCAAAAATTTAGTTACTAGTACAACCAGGATTTGAACTCCTGTAGAGAATCAGGGAATATTGCCTCATACATTTAGTTTAATGTATGGGAAGCACATGCAACCTGAAGGCCCACGCCAATACAATTTGGGTAATCATCCACAACATTTCCTTACCTACTTGATGTGTTTTAATGAGGCTCACACAACGATTCTTTTGGTTACTGGGCTATTGACTTAAAGCTTACCCAATCAAAAATAATTGGTAGATACAGTCAATAAAATCACTCTCAAGGCTATATTTGGCATTGCTGCAAATTATATTCAGCAAATTTTATGTGAATTATAGACAACGAATTATATGTGAAATATTAGACAACAATAATATAGACCGAAATAATATAGACAATAATAATATAGAAATATATTAGACAACAATATCATGTATTTAGATAGTCATAATATAGACAACAATAATATAGCGATATATTAGACAACAATAATATAACGATATATTAGAAAACAATATTTGTATTCAGACAAAGTTTGTTTTACAGACATCATGTTTATATATGTTGACAACGATTTTAATAGGTACAACAACATGTGTTAATAAACAGGAGTCTGGATTGTTGACAACTATTTTTGTAATAGATACAGTCACATGTATTAATGGATAGCGATTTAATATTGTTGAAGTAAATATTTGATAGTGATTTTATATAATATGTATGACAACGATATATTTGTATATTTGTATAGTCGTATATTGTGAGCAGCGATATATTTGTATAGTTGTATGTTTGTTAGCAATGATATATTTGTATAGAGATATATTTGTATATTGGTATAGCCATGTATTTGTTAGCAACGATATATTTGTATAGTTGTATGTTGTATAGTGATATAATTGTATATTTGTATACCCATATATTTGTTATCCGCGATATATTGTATAGCAATTTAGACTAGTTATACATCGATATATTTGTTAGCAACGATCTAACAATTTACAAATTCTATACTTCTTCCTCGGAAAAAAAAAAAAAAAAATTGAATGAAACTAGTTACTTCTCCATAAGAAGGCATTAGTAGATTTGATAAATTTGATTTCAAGACCCTAATCACTATTTTAATGTTAATTATGAAAATATGTTACAATATCGTACTTAAGCCGGCTCAGTTTTAATTCCTAATGCCTTATGCCTTTACTCAATTGCTTGATGATTGATGGATTAATTAAATGGTTGAATGGATTAAGGAGAGATACCTAACGTAATAGTGGTGTTAAATTAATTGATTGCTAAGAATATTGATCTTCTTGGGGTTTTAAATAAATGTATAACCTTATCCTTCTTGTGCCATGGGATAATGTGGTTGTATAGATGATTAAGTCTTTAGTCATTGCGCCATGCAGTAAATTGATGATTCTCTTTCACCTTGAATTTAATATTGACATATTATTGATCATGTAATTAGCTCACTACCGCACCATTTAAATAATTGTTGTGATGGTAATAGAATAATGGCTTGATTGCTTGGGTAATAGATTACTTGATTAATTGCAATGATAATAATTCGCTCATTCCCACTTAGACATAATGATTAATAGTTAATGGTTTATGGTTTATTGGCATAATATTTTAATATCTCTCACAAGAGTAATGGTTAAGGGTTTAGTAGTTTTATTAGATAAACGTTTAATATTTTACCAGTTAAATGGGTTACTTTGCGCCTTGTGCCTTAAGTCAAATTGTAAATAGTGGTTGGTCATAATTGTTTCACCACACATGTTTGACTTGTAGGAACTAGAAATCATTCGGTGAGCTCTGCAATTTAGTTTTGAGTGTTATCACCTTGCGTATTGTCAACTTGTTGCTTGGGTGCTTGGGTATAGTCTTCGTGTATTTATTGACAGATGATTCAGTCTCCTAGCATGAGGGATTTATCTTGGGGTTAAAGGTATAGAAATGTTATGTTGTATCATGGTTATTGTCATGCCTATCACTTTGTGATGGCATGATTCCTGATGAGGGGATCATTACGCGCCCTGATGGATAGATGTGAATGACAACCTGACGAGAGTCTTGTGCTTCCCGATGTGGGTGTTTTTTCATTGTAGTTGATGTTGGTACTTGGTTCTATAATCCCTTAATGCATTTGGTTTTGTGTGACGTAGAGGTTTCTAGTTATTGGTCGTCGAAGTCAATGTGTTGGGTTTGTTTATGTTGTCCTTTATCTTGTAGGCGTTGTCTTGCTCTTTTTGGGTGGGTAGTCATTTTTATCTGCCTATTGATTATCACATCTTTTGTCTAGTTGCATGATGTGCTCGTATGCTGGGTCGTTGTTGTCTATTGTCTGATCTGCACATGTTGTGTTCATCGTCAAGTTGTGTTGATTAATTGTTGTCGTGATTTCCTTCCTGCTTAAAACAATAAAATAGAAAGGCAAAAAAAAAAAAAAAATCTCTTGCTTTGCGTCGCATGTAGTGGAAATGATGGGGTTGTTACATATGGTATCAAAGCAGGTTCAACCCTATGACTGTGGATCGCCATGCTTTCCACTGTAGTAAACCCTTGAGTATTAACCTAGTGCTAATTAAAAACTTTAGCGTGTCCATGCGATGATCTCGATTAGAGGACGCCATAGTAGTTCATAGCGTGGTGTCATGGAAGGAGGTACGACACCTCCAGAAGTTCCCGTCCCCTCAGAATATAACCCCCAAGGGGAGGAACAAGTCCTTACGCTGGATTCGATTGTTGTAATCGATAACGATGGTCTTACAAGGTAATTCCAGGGAATGTCATAGGCCTTGATCCACCATCTATATTGAGATGAGGCCAGGGCGCCTGTACCCCTAAAGGTCTACAATGCATGCCATCCAGTACCATTAGATTTCACCAAGAACTCGAGAGGGATAAGCTCTCAAGCCCACAAGTGCCTCGGATGGCTCAGTCATAAAGGCATGGCTGGAGAGCAAGGCGATGTGCTTCATGCTTCATGATTATGAACTCTAGCATGAAGGTCTACAGGCCGGTCATTCAATTGAAAGGGAGCGCTCTTCTATGATGGAAGACACTCCTACCACGATTTAACATGGAAGTTGAATACATGTCATGGGAATTGTTCGAGGAACGGTTCCGGGAGAGGACCAAAAAATATGTATTAGCTTGACCCGCTACCATGGGAGATTGGGTAAGGCCCATCGGATCCATGCAGCAGTGAATAACCACTAGGCAGAGCACCAGTTGACCATGCTTGAGACGTCAGGTATCGTTGCTGACCAGACCCTTATTATTTTGATAGATCTAGGTGCTACCGAAAGTTTTATTCTGGTGCAGTGCTAAAGATAATTAAGGTAAAGGCAATTGAATAGGATGAGTTTAGATTTATAGAAATGGCTTCTAGAGCCAAACAAAAGGTTGGTGGGAAGGTTACGGGTTGTAGCCTTAACCTAGGAGAGTTTGTCACCAGGGCCAACCTATACATCACAATCTTAGGATCTTATGACATCATGATCGGTATGGATTGGTTGGAATCGCATGAAGCAATACTCAACTATAATATGAAACGATTAATCTTGGTCGATGATGAGGGACATAGACACATTATTGTAGGTCAGAACTAGGGAGTTTCTCTGAGGTTCATCTCTTCCTTGCAGCTACGGAAGAGCATGCACAAGGGATGTAATATTTATGTGATCCTTGCATTAAACGAGAAGGGAGTAGTGGAAGGTCTATAACACCTTCCGATGGTGAGAGAGTTTGCAGACATCTTCCCTGAGGAGTTACCTAGGATGTCGTCGGAGAGGGAGTTGGAATTTACCATAGACCTAAAAATGGGGACTGAACCAATAGCAAGAATGCCTTATCGAATGTCGACCTCGGAGTTACAGGAGTTGAAAATGCAAATGAAGGAGTTATTGGACCTAAGACTTATATGTTCAAGTGTGTCACTGTGGGGTGCACCTGTTATTTTCATACGAAAGAAGGATGGGTCGTGGAGACTCTGCCTTGAGTACCATCAATTGAACAAGGTAACGATCAAGAATTGGTATCTGTTGCCAAGGATTGATGATCTGTTTCATCAGATGAAGGGTGCAACAGTGTTTTCAAAGACCGAATTGAGATCAGGGTATCACCAGTTATGGATCAAGGAGGATGACGTCCCTAAGACTTCCTTTAAGATGAGGTTTGGACATTACGAGTTTATTGTTTTATCATTTGGACTGATGCACACCCCAGGGGTATTTATGAGTTTGATGAATGGGGTGTTCCACGACTACTTGGACAAGTTCATCCAAGTATTCATTGATGATATTTTGATTTAATATCGGATGATGGAGGAGAATGATGAGTGCTTGCGCTTGGTACTATAGTTTCTGTGAGAGAACAAATTGTATGAGAAATTGTCTAAATGCTCGTTTTATCAATCAAAGATTCACTACTTAGGGTATGTCATCTCCAACAAAGGTATCGTTGTGGATCCAACAAAGGATGAGGCTATTATGGAATGGCATGTGTAGAAGAATGTCCTGGAAGTGCGTAGCTTCATGGGTTTAGTGGGATACTATCAATGGATCGTCGAGGGTTTTTCGAAGATAGCAAACTCGATCACGGAATTCTAGAAGAAGAACAAGTTTGTTGGGATCGAGAAAGGTGCAGAAGCATTTCGGAGGCTCAAGGAGATGTTGACGACAACACCAACACTAAAGGTCCCTGACATGGACATGGACTTCTTGGTATGCACTGACGCATCCAAGGAAGGCTTAGGCGGAGTCTTGATGCAAGACAGTCGAGTGATCAGTTACATCTAGAGAAATTTGAGAATGCATGAGGAGAACTATGCGACGCACCATTTGGAGTTGTTATCCATTATTTATGCCTTGAGATTTTGGAGGCACTACCTTATTGGATGAAATTTTGAACAAAAAATGGACCACTTTGGACTAGAACACATCTTTACGCAAAGTGAATTGAATGCGCGACAACAACGTTGGTCATAATTTCTTAGCGAGTACGATTTCAAGATTACTTACATAAAGGGAACAATGAACATAGTGGCAGATTTGTTGAGTAAGAGACCACGCATCTTTTCGATGATGCCTCTTCAGATGAATCTATGTGAAAAAAATTCTAATATTACAGTGCGACAATGATTGGTACAAATAGGTCAAGGATTTTATCAGAAAAAACACCATGATGGTACCAAAATTCGAAGGATTTAATATGGACAATGACGGATTATTGATATTTAAAAGTTGAATTTATGTACCGCCCAACGACGAGTAGAGGAGTTTGATCCTAAACGAGGCTCACATAGCAGTGTACATGGCTCACCCAGGAGTCACGAAGATGAGGGAAGACCTTAAACCCTTATTCTTCTGGAAAGGAATGAAGGAAAACATAGTCAACTATGTGGTAAGATGTCTAGAATGTCAGCAGATGAAGGCTAAAAATAGACATCTGACAGGATTAATACAACCAAACACAATTCCAACATCAAAATGGAAGGTCATTTCAATGGATTTCATTGTTGGATTTCCACTAACGGCAAGGACGCACGACTTGATTTTTTTGGTAGTCGATACTCTGACGAAGAGTGCTCATTTTATTCCTGTGCATATGACGTATTAGACACCTGACATAGCTAGAGTTTTCATCAGCGAGATGGTGATTCTTCATGGCATGCCTAAGAGTATTATATCTAATCAAGGATTGGTGTTTACTAGATGATTTTAGACTAGTTTCCAAGAGGCCTTGGGAACCCAACTTAACCTTAGTAACGCGTATCACTCGGAGACAGATGGGCAGACTGAACGGACAACCCAAATCTTGGAGGACATGTTGTGAATGTATGTTATGTTCCAACAGAAGCGTTGGGAAGAATTATTTCCACTGATAGAATTTTCTTATAACAAATGTTATCAAAGCACCATTAAGATGGTGCCTTTCGAGTTTCTTTACAGGCGACTGTGTCAGACGCCTTTGAGTTGGGATCATCTTGAGGATAAGGTCCTGGTGGTACAAAAAGATATCCAAGAAATGGAAGATCAAATGAAAACAATAAGACAAGGGATCAAGGAAGTGCAGGATCAGAAAAAGAGGTATGCCTATGCGCATCGTGTTGATCGTAGTTATGAAGTTGGCGATCGAGTCTTATTGCGGGTGAAACTGCATAAGAGTTTGATCAAGTTTGGAAAGGGTGCTAAAATCTCTCCTAAGTTCGTGGAAACTTTCAATATTGTGGAAAATAAAGGGCATGTGGCCTATCAACTAGCCTTGCCTGATTCTTTGAGGCGTATGCATGATGTTTTTCACGTATCTTCTTTGAGACATTATATTGGTGATCCTACACATGTTATTGACATGAGTTTCTTGTAGGTATCTGATGAGGGTGCACTCACAGCTGAGCCAATATACATCCTAGACCATCACATTCAAAAACTAAAGCGTCAAACAATAGATCAGGTCAAGGTCCAGTGGGACAACTATAGTCCGCACTCGGCGACCTAGGAGGAGGCATATGATTTGCACCAGTAGTTTCCATTTTTTTTTTATAGATAGACTTATGATACTGTGATACACTTTATTTAGGCACTTATATACTGTGAAACTTCGGGATGAAGTTTAAAACAAGAGAGGGTGTATGTAACATCCCGCTTTTGTGCACACTAAGCGAACTTATTCTTTGAGGACACGTACTTACAAGTGATCCATATTATTATACTATTGTTCGTTCGATTATGATTATGAGATATTATGGATTGGATGATATGTTATTTTTTTGTATTCACATAAACAAGTGCTATTGACCAGGTTCTCCTGAATGTGCAGGACTTTGGACATTGAGGATGCAGAGGCATCAATGAAACCCCTTGGACTCCAAATCGAGTCAGGGAGTGGACTGTTGGGTTTGAATGTTGTTGATGTGACATATGTACATATGATTAGATTTTATGATGATTGATTATTATTTCTTACATGATTCATTGATGGATTCAGGCTTATGATAACTTGCCAACCAAAATCACATTTGGAATAGAGGGGTCATGCACGACAACCAAAGACATTGAGGGAGAAGTGTGGCAAAAGCCCTGCCACAACCTACTAGCACTCCTGCCATGGCTCGAACTATAGGTTAACGATTACCTAGTTCGAGAATACCCACGATGTCGTGAGGGCATACTGTAATAGTCTCTCATGATGATTCTAAGGGGCACGCAATAAGGAAGGGCCTTATTCCTTAGAGTCCCATAGTCTCCCACAAGATCTCCTAGCGGAGTATTGACTCCAGGGGTTTGACGTCTACCAAATTCATTCAAGAGGCGCATGGCACCCTTGGAGCATGTGGTGCGTCTTGAAGGGCACATCGCGCAAGGAAATTAGAGAGAGGCGAGTGGAACCCTTGGAGCATGGGGTGCGTATTGAAGGGAACGTCACACAAGGAAAGTGGAAAGAGGAAAATGGCACCCTTGGAGCACGTAGTGTGTCCTGAAGGGCACGTCGTGATTTTAACTGGTAAGTGAATAAACCTAGTCGGCCTTAAAATGAATGATATGATAAGTAAAGTTTAAAAATAATTTTTCCCTTAAAAATGTCACCCATCCTAGTGAATTTAAAACCTAGGTCTAAGCAGAACCTCTGAACAAAAATAATTAGACATATAACAACAAGGGCTAAAGAAATTCAAACTTTATTTATGAAAGTAAAAAAAAATGGAGGATTAAATTTTTAAAAAGGGGGTAATGGTTGTTTTTATCTACATTTACTAAATTAATTTTTAGTTAAAAATAAAAATGGTAAATGGTTGGATTATCTACACCTACTAAATTGATTTTTAGTTAAAAAGGAAAAAGAGGGAAACTTAAAAGAAATAGGAAACTTAAAGAAAAAGGGAAACTTAAAGAAAAGGGGAAACGTAAAGAAAAAATTGAATGTCTAACTTAGTAAGGAATCTTACCTTGGGAACTTTCTATTTATGAACTCAACTAGGAATTAAGTAAGGTGTAAGTCATTTAAGAATTGTAAGGGAATAATGGGACACCTAGGAGAGTTTTTAGGAATGCTTTTAGGTGGGTGAGGGAAATAGGAATATTTAATTCATTAATAAAATTGATTTTTTGGTGCAACTAGGGGATCGGGCGACATGTGTACGGGGGTGATTTTTCGAAATTAATTAAATGAAAAATTAATTTAATGAGAATTTGGGAAACTAATTACTTGAAAACTCTATAAAAAGGATGGAGGAGGAGGAGTATGATCTGATATTTTTACGTAACGTTATGCTTCTGAAATTTTATCTTGACTGAACTTTCTCTTGTGGGAGTTGGGATACCTAGCTCGGGTAATGAGTGGTAGCTCGACCTTGTGAGGCAAGCTGGGTGCTAGCATTCTCTGGTATTGTGTGTGTGGCCCCTTTGTGGCTCGGGGATCTCAGGGGGAAGAAGAGTACCCCTAGCATTGGCTGGGAGGTACCAGTGAGGTCACATCAGTTGGCAAGCGGGAGTTGGACAGAGTGCGTGCAGGTCAACGACTTGGAGCTTTCACATTTGGCTACAGTATGCATGTGTATATTTGTATTGAATGGTAGTTTAAATATTGTTCTTGTGCCTTCAGTAATGTACTTCTACTGTGTTAAATATTATGTTTTATTCAGCGTAACACTATCCAGAGGTTTGATTTTTATCTTCATAAATTGTCTTGATGAGCCCAATGTTTTATGATCAAAGAACTTAAAGTCATCCCAGCCTTATGCTCGTTGGATTTTGAATTGATTTCCCATGGAGAACATAAACTCCGATTGCAATGACTTCTCTGTGTTTGTTTTTATTGATTAATACAAAGAAAAATTGTGTTTTTATCTTTTGTCCCTTATCCCTACAGTTATTAGTCCATGCCTGAGCAGTCAGCCATGAGCCGAATCGATGGTCATCACTCCAGTGTTTAAATACTTATATATTCAAATGTCCTTCTTTCATGTGCATGGATAATAAGTGAAGGATAAATTTTCTCCCAACTATATATCCCTTAATTATCTCTAGATTTTCTCCTTATGACTAATCTTCGATCTCTGCATTTTTCTTTTATGCATAATCCCTGCATCCTTCCCAGAATTTATCTTTGCATTTTTGAATGATAATTCCCAATGTTTGGAATGGAAAAATCTCTGCTGTTTTTTTATGTTATGCCTGGGAATTTACATATGGCTGCGAATTTATCCAAAACACCATTAGCACTTATTATTTTATGATATTTTGTATACTCATTTAAATAGTCAAATCAACGTTGTGTTAACACTTGCCTACTCATTTAAATACTCATTTTGTATATTGTGCAAGTGAAAGACCAGAACACCATACGCTACAACACTAAATTGATTTCTTAATTTTATTGGTAGATTGAGTAGCTATAGAAATTGCATGTATGCCAAGTAGATAAATCTACATATTAATTTCTTGTCGATTGAATTGTGGAGGATATCAAACACCCATATATTTCTTTTGGTTGGAACTATTGGTACAATTACTTTTCGTTAGAACTGTTGGTACAATTAAATAGATAAATTAGCATCTGCTTGGTCACTAGAATAGCATCTCAACATGTACGCTGGTCAAAAATTCAGTTACCAATACAGTCGGGATTCGATCTCCTGTAGAGAATCAGGGAACATTGCCTCATACATTCAGATTAATGTATGGGAAGCACATGCAACCTGAAGCCCCATGCCAAAACGATTTGGGTAATCATCCATAGCATTTCCTTACCTACTTGATGCATTTTCATGAGGCTTACACATCAATTCTTTTGGTTATAGGGCTATTGACTTAAAGCATACCCAATCAAAAATAATTGGCAGATACAGCCAATAAAATCACTCTCAAGGCCATATTTGGCATTGCGGTGAATTATATTCAACGAATTTTATGTGAATTATAGACAACGAATTATATGTGAAATATTAGACAACAATAATATAGACCACAATAATATAGACAACAATAATATAGCAATATATTAGACAACAATATCATGTATTTAGACAGTCATAATATAGACAACAATAATATAGCGATATATTAGACAACAATATTTGTATTCAGACAACATTTTTTTTACAGACAACACTTTTATATATATTGACAATGATTTTAATAGGTACAACAACATGTATTAATAGACAACAATCTAGATTGTTGACAACGATTTTTGTAATAGATACAGTCACCTGTATTAATGGATAGCGATTTAATATTGTTGAAGTAAATATTTGACAACAATTTTATATAATATGTATGACACAGATATTTTTGTATATTCATATAGTCGTATATTGTGAGCAATGATATATTTGTATAGTTGTATATTTGTATAGAGATATATTTGTATATTAGTATAGCCATGTATTTGTTAGCAACGATATATTTATATAGTTGTATGTTGTATAGCGATATAATCGTATATTTGTATAGCCATATATTTGTTAGCCGTGATATATTGTATAGTGATTTAGACTAGTTAGACAATGATATATTTGTTAACAACGATCTAACAATTTACAAAGTCTATACTTCTTCCTCAGAAAAACAAAAATTGAATGAAACTAGTTACTTCTCCATAAGAAGGCATTAGTAGATTTGATAGATTTGATTTCAAGACCCTAATCACTATTTTAATGTTAATTATGAAAATATGTTACAATATTGTACTTAAGTTGGCTCAGCTTTAATTCCTAATGCCTTATGCCTTTACTCAATTGCTTGATGATTGATAGATTAATTAAATGGTTGAATGGATTAAGGAGAGATACCTGACGTAATAGTGGTGTTAAATTAATGGATTGTTAAGAATATTTATCTTCTTGGGGTTTTAAATAAATGTATAACCTTATCCTTCTTGTGCCAGGGGATAATGTGGTTGTATAGATGATTAAGTGTTTATTCATTGCGCCATGCAGTAAATTGATGATTCTCTTCCACCTTGAATTTAATATTGACATATTATTGATCATGTAATTAGCTCACTACCACACCATTTAAATAATTGTTGCGATGGTAATAGAATAATGGCTTGATTGCTTGGGTAATAGATTACTTGATTAATTGCAATGATAATAGTTCGCTCATTCTCACTTAGACATAATGATTAACAGTTAATGGTTTATGGTTTATTTGTGTAATAGTTTAATATCTCTCGCAAGATTAATGGTTAAGGGTTTAATAGTTTTATTAGCTAAACGTTTAATAGTTTAACAATTAAATGGGTTACTTTGCGCCTTGTGCCTTAAGTCGAATTGTAAATAGTGGTTGGTCATAGTTGTTTCACCGCACATGTTTTCCTTGTAGGAACCAGAAATCCTTCTGTTAGCTATACAATTTAGTTTTGAGTGTTTTCACCTTGCTTCTTATTGACTTGTTGCTTGGGTGCTTGGGTATAGTCTTAATGTATTTATTGATAGATGATTCGGTCTCCTAGCATGAGGTATTTAGCTTGAGGTTAAAGGTCTAGATATGTTATGTTGCACCATGGTTACTGTCATGCCTATCGCCTTGTGATGACATGATTCCTGATGAGGGGATCATTATGCGCCCTGATGGATAGATGTGAATGACAACCTAGCCAGAGTCTTGTGCTTCCCGATGTGGGCATTTTTTCGTTGTAATTGATGTTGGTACTTGATTCTATAATGCCTTAATGCGTTTGTTTTTGCGTGTCGTAGAGGTTTCTAGTTACTAGTCGTCGAAGCCGATGTTTCAGGTTTTTTGATGTTGTCCTTTAGCTTGTAGGCGTTGTCTTGCTTGTGTCGAGAGGGTAGTCGATTTTATCTTCCTATTGATTATCGCATGTTTCGTCCAGTTGCATGATGTGCTCGTATGCTCGGGCATTTTTGTCTATTTCCTGATCTGTGTGTGTTGTGTTTGTCGTCAAGTTGCGTTGATTAATTGTTGTCGTGATTGCCTTCCTCCTTAAAACAATAAAACAAAAAGGTAAAAAAAATAAAAAAATGCACTTGCTTTGCGTCGCATGTAGTCGAAATGATGGGATCGTTACATACTACAATTTGAAATCATCACCCCAAAACCTTCGTGAATGTCTTCAAAATATGGTTCAGAAAATCCATTTATGTGTCTTCTTCCTGAACTATATAATATTTTGTTGTTTCTATTGGTTCCTTCTCTTATGTTTCCATGCATGATTCTACTTGGTGCTAATTTGAAATTAACACAAAATAGATGATTTGTTGTTGCACATCACATTTTCAATGACCAAGTGGGTGTCCATGCTTATGAACTTTATCATTCTTATTTACTTCTTATATTTCAATCTATCTTGGTTTTAAAGATCTTTCTTTTTAGGTTGTGAAAATATAAATCAATTTGACATTTTTCTAATTAATTTGCATGCAAATCTAAGTATTTTTAGTACTTTACCTTGTTGAAAATAAAAATAAAAATCAAGAAAAAAGGTTTTATATTAATTCAGAGTTTGAAATTTTCAAATATATATACACTCTCTAAATATTTTTCAAAGAAAAAAAGGTCTTATATTGATATTTCAGAGTTTGAAATCAAATATGCATAGACTCTACAAAGGACTCCATCATATAAGTGTTCAAGAAACCTCAACACAATCAACCCAATATCCTATTCAAGATTAATTTAATTTCATTCTTCCTTGTACTAATTACCTCATCGTCTCCTTCATAATCATAATAAAAAAGGCATTAACCTAAAAAGGTCTCCATTACATTCTTAAAAAGATTATATTCTAAACCAAAACTAGACTATCGCATAATTAGTATAAGGTTGTTTTTGTAGTTGAGAGGAGAGTGCATTCCTTGAAAGCATGTTCAATAAAGGTTCCCTCCTACAAAAGTAAATATTCCTTGATAATTTGTTTGCTTGGATGTTGAATTCTCAATAAACATGAGAAAAGGAAATATCAACAAAAAAAAATTTACATCCAAAATTTGATTCATAATAGGAATCAAGCCTATATTTTCCATGTTGAAATGTTGATTAGCCCACTCTATCAGAAGCTTTGAATATGCCAAAACTTGTATTTTATTTAACCCTTTTTGACGCATTGTTTTTTAAAGTATCAAGAGAGCGTAGAGTTATGCATGGTTGTTTGTCCCTTGTCTAGTTCCATACCTTAATAAGAAATAATGTGAAATGTCATTGAAAAAGAACACTCCAACACCACATATATCTTGTGTTCCTTGACATGCTCCTTCAAATAAACCCCATGGTTTATCCTTATCAATACTTGGCATCAATAGATCTTGGATTTTTTTTTCCCTTTAAATCCATGTTGTTACACTCTAGAGCCAGTATAATCTTGTGTGTCGCTTGAGCTAGTGTAAAATCCAAATCTTGAAAATACATTTGATTCTAGGTTGTCCAAATTCCATAAATAAACATGCAAGGTAAATCCCTGTGTGCAGTAACATATTTATCAATTACCCATTCTAGAGTGAATCATATTAAGGTCCCATTATCCCATTTCCCCTTCACCCTTAAGTCTTGTGTAAACTCCAAACAAACAACTCTAGAAAAAGAGAAATACATGAACAAATTATTTATTGATCTTCTTCACCTAATTTACACATAATACATATGTTAGGCCCCATCGAATTCCTCTTCTACCTATTGTCCCAAGTAATTAATCTATTTGGAAATTCCAACCACATAAAATTTCTAGATTTTAATGGACAACGTAGCTTCGATACATACCTCCACCACCAAAACTTTTCACCATTCCAACTCTTCTATGCTAATTTCAAAAGCTAGCTTGATTGTATATTCACATGTCCCCTTATTCTTGGACCATTTATGGGTGTCCTCTTCTTCTTTTGGTGCCCTAGTTGATTTTGAACCTTTGAGCGGATTTTTATGCCTTCAAATATTGATCTAACCTGATATGCACATTGAAAGTGTGGCATATACATTGAAATTCCACAAAACCTTCCACCACCAAGCATCCTCTTTTTGGAAAGTTCTTCAATTCACCAAAAAGGAAGAGAAAAAAAAATAGTTGATCTAATAACTTATAATTTACTCATCATTCTCTTCATCAACATCAACATTCAAAGCGTTCAATCGAGCAATTAATTTTTCCTTTATCTCTTCATAGGTTAGTTTCATTGTCAAGTAATGATTTTTCACTTTAGGGAGATGTTTATTAATATGTTTGATTGATGGGTCTGCTCAAATGGAAACATACACTTTCTTATACAACTCTTCAAAGTTTTAGGATCTATACCTTTCTTAATATAGTAAGAAAACAAAGAAACATGAAAATAATGAAAACTATCTCAACATTGATGGTGGCGATGAATATATTAGCAATGCTTTCCATTCATCTATGATATATTAAGGCATCTCCTGAGCAAAGCATTGTTCCTTAAAGTTCACAACGAAATGGAGTCTATAAAAAAAAAAAATAGGGCTATCATGGATATGGTTCATTGCATGCTTATGTCTAAGAATATGAATCTTTAATTATGGGGAGAGGTAGTGGTTTGTGCATCTTGTGTCATCAATAGAATACCTACTTGTGATGTCACATTTATAATTCTATATGAGGAAAGGTATGTCCCAACAAAAATTCTATTTCAAATTTAATAATATTTGGATAGTACCATATGAATTCCTCTAGCATCATGATTATTCAATTAGATGATGATTCATAATCTTGGATTCTTGAACCTTTGAGCATATTTTTACGCCTTCAAATATTGATCCAACTTGAGATGCACATTGAAAGTGTGGAATATACACTGAAATTCCACAAATCCTTCCACCACCAAGCATCCCCTTTTTGGAAAGTTCTACACATCACCAAAAAGGAAGAGAAAAATGAATAGTTGATCTAAAAACTTAAAAATTGACTCATCATTCTCTTCATCAACACTAACATTCAAAGCATTCAATCGAGCAATTAATTTTTTCTTTATCTCTTGATAGGTTAGTTTCATTGTCAAGTAATGCTTTTGCACTTTAGGGAGATTTTTCTTAGTGTGTTTTATTGGTGGGTATGCTCGAATGGAAACTTACACTTTCTTATACAACTCTTCAAATTTTCAGGCTCTATAACTTTCTTAATATAGTAAGAAAACAAAGAAACATGAAGATAAATAAAAGTATCTCAATGTTGATGGTGGAGGTGAATATAATAGCAATGTTTTCCAGTCATTTCTCATATCTTAAGGCATCTCCTAAGTAGAACATTGTTCCTTAAAATCCACAATGAAATGGAGTCTATCAAAACAAAAGAATAGGGATATCATGGAGATGGTTCATTGCATCCTTACATCCGAGAATATGAAGTTTTCATTATGGGGAGAGGTAGTGGTTTGCGTAGCCAGTGTCATCAATATAATACCTACTTGTGATGTCACATTTATAATTCCATATGAGGAAAGGTATGTCCCAACAAAAATTCTATTTCACATTTAAGAATATTTGGATATTACCATGTGAATGCCCCGAGCATCTTAATTATTCAATTAGAGGATGATTCATAATCTTGGATATTTGAGCCTTTGAGAAGATTTTTATGCCTTCAAATATTGATCCAATTTGATATGCACATTGAAAGTGTGGCATATACACTGAAAGTCCACAAAGCCTTCCAACACCAAGCATCCCATTTTTGGAAAGTTCTGGAATTCACCAAAAAGGAAGAGAAAAACAAATAGTTGATCTAATAACTTAATAATTTACCCATCATTCTCTTCATCAACACTGACATTCAAAGTGTTTAACCGAGCAATTAATTTTTCCTTTATCTCTTCATAGCTTAGTTTCATTTTAAAGTAATGATTTTTCACTTTAGGGAGATGTTTCTCAGTGTGTTTGATTGATGGGTATGCTCAAATGGAAACTTACACTTTCTTATACAACTCTTCAAAGTTTCAAGCTCTATACCTTTCTTAATATAGTAAGAAAATTGTGATTGGCACTTTGGAATTTCAATATGAATATCCACTAGACTAAGAATGACCCGAGGGATATGCATGCACATAAACTTTGTACTTTAATGGAATTTCTTCTTCAGATGTGGAAGAAATACACGGTTTTATATGATGTATAAAAATATAGTCAATTTATGTATTAAAAATTTTCCAATTGTTAATTTGCAGCTTGGTACACATATATAATATATATGAATCGAGAGGAATATCCAATTATTCCTTGCAAAT
>SNQJ01S0010812.1:47994-58198 GCA_010110895.2 Picea sitchensis | reverse complement strand
CATAAAGTTATCTTTTAATTTGCATCTCACAAATTAATTTGACTAAGACCCACATTCGGCAATTTCTCCCCTTAGGCGCCTAGGGAAGAGAAACACTTGCCTTGGTACTTCATTTTAATTAAAAATTTAACATAAACTTAGTTAGACATGGACAACATGTCACACAAGGAGGTCTAGTGAAAAAAGGAGATCTAGTCACTCTAGACGACGATCAAATTCATCTAGATCTAGTCATCCTATAGATCAAGGTACATGTTTGTTTATATTCACATGTTAAATTGTGCATGCATATATGTTGAAATTCATATAACTAACTAAAGTTGATAAATTTATTTTCAAATGCATCATTTAGTATATCACGAGAAAAATCATCGCGGGAGAGTGCACATCCATCTGTAGAGGATGCTCAATTTGATCCATTGCGTCATAGATAATTGCAATATTTTTCTAATCGTGATTTTGGGGAAATATTTTATGGAGTAGATTCTCCTATTTCAGACAATGTATAACAACCCCAATCACATCAACAACATTTGGCTAGTAAATTTCTTTGATTTTTTTAATTTTTTTATATAAATCACTCGTGCATATGGACATGTGTATATATGTCATTGTAAATTGTCCTAAATATCTACAAATATTTATAAATGTGTAGAGGATTGGAATTTTTTTGGGGATAATAATGAAGCAGAGGGTGAGAGTGAACATGAACAAGGACCCGAGTATTTTCAAGAAAATTAATATTACACCCCTATCACCACCTCTCCCTCGAACATTGGCATGGAGCTTCCTTGGGAAGATGAGGTTCAAAAAAATATTGTTCAACGTAAGTTGAAGCATGTTCTTGAGAAAATGGATCTCCCTGTAGAGAGAAAACAAAGCTTGGAGATACTTTTTCATTCTTTAGAGAAATTCATTGATGTATATAATAACCTTGGTCTATCAACCGATGGTTTTGTTGATTTGATGAGGAGACGTAGGAAACAGGTGATGGGCCCTGATAAATGGCCCGAAATAGAGAAAAGGGTGTCAAAAGAGTAGGAAAAATCAATGTTCAATTTTAATGAAGGACCAAAGCGACGAATGTTGAAGGTGCAATATTTCAAGCACCCTCACATTGCAAGCCATATTTATGATCGATTCTTGGTAGCATATGGTAGACTTCCATGGAATGATGAGGTTCCATATTATTTTTCTAGATTCATTTATGCAGAGTTCTTTGAGAACATTCAACCCGATTATACCAACCTACCATCCAAATATTATGTTGTTGGTAAAGGTCGAACATATAATCGAAGAGGTGCATTTAGATATCCAGTGTTTCCTAGACCTCCAACTCCCTTGGTATCTTATCCACCAAGGGTGGTTTCTCTAAGTTCAAATATGGATGCCACTTCACACGTTGTTTGGGATGCAAAGGGGGTAATAGCTGAGAATTTAAATTCATCTTTGTTTGGTATCGATGTTGGTTTGAACCGACAGAGAGCAAGATCCAATTCCCATGATAGTTTTATATATAAGACAAATGATGAGATAGACCGCATGAGACTTGAAGAGGTATAGGCTTATGAAAAATTTTGTCGCAACGGTTTGCAAGAATTAATTGGGCATGAGGAAGGGGGAATTGGATCGATATGTGCTACAACTGGTAAATGTTTGATGCATTCGATGATAATTATTTTGTTAGATCCACATCATCACAATTTTTGAACTAACAAAAAATGTTTATGCTCATTAATTGTAGTTCATTATAATGTTAAATGAAACATCATTTACATTGGGAGATATTCTAGAGGTTCACAACTCATAGGTATTGCTTGTTTCAAAGTTTAAAATTATGATTTCAAGTGTCAATCATCTAATTTGTATTCATTTAATTATATATATATAGGGGAACTAGGAGGGGACCTTTGGTATGACGCAACCTTATTCCATCTTGGAAGATGTTCCAGTTGGTGATTCACGGGTATCAATCATGGTTGAAAGTTTCTAACTATGATTAGATGCATCATAATTTAATTGTACTTATTAGTTTTTTTCAAGAGAAGTACTTACAATTATGTCTCTAACATGCATTTCAAATGTGTTATATGAGGAGAGAGTGGTGGAGGAAAATGTGGTTGGAGGAGAGAATGGCAGAGAACATGGCCATATATGATAATTCATAAATCATGTATGTTGCATTTGTAAGTTCTAGTTTGTTTTTATGAGAACTTTATCAAATGATTACTTAATCATTTTTGTACTTACTAGATATAAAAAAAATGGAATTTTATTCATTTTTGTACTGATTGTGTCATCAAATGGTCTGCAACATTTTCAAAGACTCTATCTTTCAACACATTACATTGTTTTAATGGAAATATGTTTATTAGTACATTATTTGTTTGCTATGTGTAATTTTTTGGGTAAATCATTTGTAAAGTTACTAGTAATTTTTATGAGTTTGCTTGCGTGTTGGTAATTGTTGTGGGTTCGTTGCCAAGTTGTATACATTTAGAAACTATACTGTAAAACCCTATAGGACTATTTTCAATCAAGTTTATCAAAGAGTTTTTCACTTTGACATGCATGGGTAGAAATGAATTTGGGTTGGAACTACTCTTTCCTTTCTTGCTACCTATTTGAATATTGAAATCCCATAGAAGGATGGATTTATATAGGGTAGTGAAGACATTCATTCCCATATTGATATGTATCTATGTTGGAACCAATGAAAGGTTGGAAGGTACATAACCCATATGCATTATATTTTCTTGCTTCAAGCCATTCAAGTTTCTTTAATATTGTTGGTTGGAAAACTCAGTACTTGGCTGGAAAAATGCTCCTCTAAACTCCATCATAAAACTTGTGTTTGTTTCCATTTACAATCCTTCGTTGGATAAGTCATCTACCACTAAGTTAAGTTGTCTATATACAAGGTGATAGGAATTGTTTGGAAAAAAATATCCACGTAAAATCTTTTAGGAACAATAACAAAACAATGTTTTCCATCTTGAAATAACCATGAACATCTAATTGGCTACCATAGAAGAGTCACCACTCACTTGGATATTTTAACCCCCCTTATCAATTGCTATCTTCATTAGTAATTTCAGATCCATCATTTATGCATAGTTATTTGTACATCCATCGTGACCCTCCTAAAAACAACCTAATAGAATAGCACTCAAGTTGCAGTTTATCTCATAGATGAAAAGAGTCAATTTGATTATCTAGGTGAAAGTACATTCAACAAGTATTCATAAAAAAAATTCACCTATGGATCCANTATATATATATATTAGCAGTGAAGTTGGAATGGATTGCTAGGGGTGTGTAAATATATTATCAAATGATTGATAATTTAAAGGTGATCTGGGTGTTTTCTTCTATTGATGTGTATTTAAAAACATCGAGAATATTTCTACCTATAGTGCTTCACACTAGCTATTTGGTTACATTGTATCCATACCTTCAATAAGTATTCATTAAAGATCTCACCCCTGGCTTCAAAAGTAAACTTGGAGTAAGTTTCATCTTGCCCGGAATTAGACTACACACACCGACACAAATAGAGGAAGTAATCCATCATATGGCAAAGTTGTTTATAGTTTATTGATTACATTTTCAAACTAGATCAACAAAAATGAATTTTTGATCATTATCTTTCCCTGGAGCAATAAATTTCATCAGATGCAAAGTGCCTTGGTTCCATGGATGGACACTTTCAGAGTATATTGATTTGACATAAATGCAAGTAGAATTGCTAACCAAATATATCAGATATGGCCAGATCAACATTGTTCCCCAATCTAATTTTTCTAACTAATTTTCCAGGACATATTGTCCAAGATGTCTCTCATGGAAACCATTTTTTTTTACAACTTAGAGGTTTTAGGGGCCTTGTTTACTAGAGTGTCACTAGGCCATGAATGAGAGGGTTTAGACCCTTCTCCTTCAATGAATTATCAAATGTAAGAAGGAAATTCGGTGCATGCTCACTCAAATATTCACCATCTACCAAAAAAACAACAAAGCTACCTTGTTGTATTACTAGGATGTGGGACTGTGGTGTTTCTTAGGATAATGGTGATGATGAGTTGCCTTTGGAGGCATTCCAACCAATTGCATAAGAGATTTTAGAAGGGTAGTCATAATATTATTGAGCCCTCACTACTACATATGGGCGAAAAAATCGACATCGTACTCCGATAGTACGGACAAAATCAATCATACTATCGGATTTTAGTTGCATTTTTTGTATTCTTTTTAAATTCCCCTATGTTCCTCGCATATATGATGAAAGAGACTCTCATCGTATATCTGATGATTGACAAAGTCAACGATCGTTAGATATTCAATGGTTGACCAGGTCAATGATGTATGTACCAATGTTTGACGAAGTCAATATTTTTGTTCATTAAGCAACGTCTCTCTAGTCAACATCTATCGGAAGTCCAACAAAAGTGCGATACATAATTAAAAAAGTTTGAAATATTAAAGTCGTTTCACATTGTTTCTATACTAGTGACGGTTTGGAGAGGTTATAAGGGGTATTTTTAGTTCAGAATACAAAACCTTTTTATTTTGTTAATTGCATTACAAATAGTTAAACTACTAAAATTGATTTTTTAAGATAATCATCATTGAAAGTTTGGTAAGGAAAAATGTCGCATAACATTTCTCTAGGAGGAAAAGGCCGAGACTTGAGATCTGCATTGGTTGAGGCTTTAGGTGATCAAAAATGTTATTTCCCTTGTAAAAAATGCAGGGGTTATAATAGAAGGAGACTTCTAATAAAACAGCTAAAAAACATTGTAGTGAGTATGGACAACTTGAAGGTAGGCATGAATATCGTCTCTTGGTAAGTTATTCATTATATGTCTTTATATTGGAGATTGTTTTTGTATACATTTATATGTTAAATTTAGAAGAAAATCAATGTATTTTTTTTTCTTTATGGATATATTCTACGTACACATGAAAAAATTGAGAGTAAGTTAAGAAGAGAAGAAGTAGACATAAGATGTAGATTTTAATTAGGGTTTAGGGTATGGGTTAGTGGTTAAGGGGTTTAATGTTTTGGGGTACAAGGTGTAAGGGGTTAGGGGTTAATATTTTAGCGGTTTAAGTGTTAATAAGGCCATACTAGGGCTTAGTGGTTAAGGGGTTATGGGTTAAGATAGCTTTAGAGGGTTTAGGTCCTAGTTGGATTTAGAGGTTAATTGGGTTTTAGGGAGTAGGGGTTAGAGGTTTAGGGTTAGGGATTAAGGGGATAGGGGTTTTTAAACAAAAATCACTAATGGAAAGTGGAAATGCCACACTGGTTTAATGTCATATTTTTCAGGAAAAGGGAAGTAAAGGAAATATGGAGATTCCACGTTCATGTTTTGGCACCTTGAAGGTACAGGGTTGAGGGGGATAGATCAGGGTGTTTTATATTTTTTCATGTTCGTTGAATGAATGGTTTATGGGTGTCAAGTATGTATTTATCATTAAATTTTTGATCAAAAACATGTGTTTTTTCACAACATAGTATGCTCATGATAGGAAATGCATCGAGTGTTGGTCCCAACAAAAAGGAGATTCCATATGTGAATTGTGCTATCATGTTTCATTACTTTTTACTTGTTTATTTTTGTATTAATCAACATTACAACATATATATTCTTGTTGTCATTATTATCCTCCACTAATATTTTGAATTGGAAATATAGTCATAATTATTTTTTCCTTCATCCAATTTGGTATTAGAGCTTAATTAAAAAGTATCATATGGATATTTTCATTGTTTTACTTGCATGGGGATCTGTTTGAGAAATATTTTCAGAGTTGCTAATTCCTCTTTTGATATTGGTACTGATGCTCTGGAATTATTTGCATAGTTGTTAATTCCTATTTTTATATTGGTAATTGTTTCCTTTTTAAATGTTTTGAAGATCAATTCCAGTTTCTAGTAATGTCGTCATTTGTTTTTTTTAAATCACTAATGGAAAGTGGAAATGCCACACTGGTTGAATGTTGTATTTGTGAGGAGGAGGACAATAAAGGAAATATGGATATTCTTTGTTCATGTTCTGGCACCTTGAAGGTATGGGGATAAGGGAGATAGATAAGGGTGGTTTATATTTTATCAAGGTTGAGGAGGGGTAGATAAGAATATGACATAATGATGAAGGAGAAATAAGAATAGTTTGTTTTTGCTTGTTGTGACTATATATGTGAATATGATTCACCATATGCTACTATTCAATACAGGAGTTAATATTGGTTGTGTTGACAAGTATCAATGCTTTTTTTGAGAAGTATTTTTAGAGTTTCTAATTCCTCTTTTGATATTGGTATTGAAGCTCTATTTGAGAAGTTTTTTGCAGAGTTGGTAATTCATTTTTAAAAGTTTTGAAAATCAATTCTAGTTCCTATTAACTGTAAATTTTAACCTTGTACAGTATTTACTGCAAACAGATTTTCAGTAAAAGAACAGAAAAGATACAATGGCAAATACAAACATTACATAGAAATTTTTCCCCTGGAAACCCAAGCCGGGAAAACCAACATACTCTATATCCATTCATTGTGATACATTGTTTATAATAAAATATACATATAGGAGCCAGTAGCATCCAAAACCCTAACCCAATGACCTAGATTAGTCAACAACCCTAATTCCTTAACCAGAAATAGAAAACCATCGGCAAAAAAACATGTGCCGAAAAACCACCTAAGTATGTGACACGTTTCTCGAGGCAGAAAAAATTTTTGGGGATGCTGCCACTAAACCCTTGCATGCCCAACGCAATGCACAGACACTACTACTCATGCAAATAATATAACACATACCCAACATTCTCCCACTTGTTGTTTTCTTTGCATACAAGGGGTTACAAGGTTACATAGTGAACAATCCAGGGCAACAACGCCCATGGATCCTCTACACCAAGAGAACTTCTCAGTGCTCACATATTTTGTTAAAGAGTCTGCAACATTCTTCAAAGTGTCCACCTTCATCAACAATACTTTCTTTTCTTCAATCATGTCTTCACAAAGTGATATTGAATATCAATATGCTTTGTCTTTGAATGATAAGTCGGGTTCTTCGCCAAAAAAATTGCACTCTAACTATCACACTCTATCCTTACAACTTGTTGTGTCAACCCAATACCTGAACACAATATTTGTAACCATAATTCTTCCTTACTTGCATGAGTGGCTACCATGTATTCAACTTATGTAGTTGAAAGTGCCACTACAGCCTGTCTTTTTCTCATCCAACTTATTGTTCCTCCAAACAGGTTAAACACGTACCCACTTGTATATCTCCTACAATCCATATCTCCAGCCCAGTCTGCATCCACAAATTCATGTATATCCACCACTCTGTCTAATATTGGTCTTCCTTCATAGCACAATCCATAGCTAGCAATTCCACACAAATACATGAAACCCCTTTTTACTGTTGTCCAATGCTCCTTCCTTGGTTTTGACATATACCTTCTCAAAACTCCCACTGCATGTGCAATGTTTGATCTAGTACAGACCATTGCATACATCAAACTATCAATTACACTCACATAAGAAACACGAGACATGTCCTCCTCCTCTTCATGTGTCTTAGGGCATTGATTTGCAAATAGCTTTACACCAACAGGAATAGGAACCTTGGTCGGTTTACATTCATGCATATTAAACCTCTGCAATATTGTCTCGACATATTTTCTCTAATTTAACCAAAGTTTCCTCTCTTTCTGATCTCTTTTAATTTCCATTCCCAAAATGAAATTTGAATCACCGAGATCCTTCATGTCAAATTTTGAGGACAACTAATTTTTTACATCTTGGATAATCTCCTTGTTGTTTCCTATCAGCAACATGTCATCCACATACAAGACCAAATAAATCAAATGATTATCAATTAATTTAAAATACACACAGTGATCCTCTTTGCTTCTTTTGAAGCCAAGTCCCATCATAAAAGTATCAAATTTTTGATACCACATCCTTGGTGATTGTTTTAAACCATACAGTGATTTTTTCAGCTTGCATACCAGCTCCTACTTTCCTTTCACAGCATAACCTTCTGGTTGCTTCATATATATTTCCTCTTCTAGATCCCCATGTAGGAATGTTCTCTTCACATCCATATGTTCTACTTCAAAATCAAATGCAGCAACAACATATAACAGAAATATTGTAGAGTTTAACTTAGCAATAAGAGAAAAAAATATCACCAAAATAAATTCCCTCAACCTAGGAATAACCCTTTGCTACTAATCGAGCTTTGTATTTCTCCACTTTTCCTTCTGCATTCAACTTATTTTTAAATACCCATTTGTTTCCAATGGGATTTCTTCCAGTCAACAACTCCACTAGATCCCAAGCCTCATTCTTATCCAAAGATGAAATTTCTTCGTCCATGGCCCTTTTCCATAGATTTCCATCCTCTAAATCCATTGCCTCCCTAAAATTTCTACGATCATCATCAGTAAGAGACAACGGAAAATTTGAATGGAAATCAGATGGAGTATACCTTTTCGGTAGCCTTCTTTCTCGAACCGATCTCCTCAATACTAGAGTATGAAGATCTTCTTCTTCTGATTCTTGTTCTTTTGTAGAGTCTGATTCATCATCCTTTAAATCAAACTCTATTTTCTTTGGTTCTTCCTTAGTTGGTAAGACTTCCTATTTAACAACATCCTTCATTTCTCTAAATACCACATCTCGGTTATACACTAACTTCTTATTTTATGGGTTCCAAAGCTTATAACCTTTGAGACCATCTTTATATCCAATACAGATACACTTTTTAGCCTTCTTATCTAGCTTACTCATGTTTTCCTTTAGAACATGAACATATGCATCACATCCAAATACCTTGAGATGTGTGAGAGAAGGTTCCTTACCAGTCCATACCTCTTGTGGAGTCTTTTCCTCCAATGCTAATGAGGGTGATTTGTTGACCAGGTAACATGTAGTACCCACTGCCTCTGCCCAGAATTCTTTCCCTAACTCGGCACCACTGAGCATGCACCTTTCTTTTTCCATCAGTGTCCTATTCATCCTTTCTGTAACTCCATTATGTTGAGATGTGTATGGAGTAGTCTTCTGCCTTGATATACCGCACTTCTTACAGAATTCTTCAAATTCATTCCCGCAGAACTCTCCGCCATTATTTTTCCTTAGCACCTTAATTATTTTCTCTGTTTGCTTCTCAACAAGAGACTTAAACTCTTTAAACTTGTCAAAGACTTCAGATTTCTTCCTAAAGAAATATATCCAAGTATTCCTCGAGAAGTCATCTATAAATGAGACATAGTACATAGATTTTCCCAATGATGAGACCAACACCGGTCCAAAAACATCACTGTGAACTAGTTGTAAAATTCCTTTTGCCCTCGTTGCACCAGAGGGGAATCTTACCCAATTTTGCTTCCCATATAGAAAATGTTCACAGAAATCAAAATTCAGAGAGCAATTAGACATACCTTCAACCATACCTTTACCGTGTAGTAGTCAAAGACCCTTCTCTCCAATATGCCACATCATAACCTTTTCTCCAGAGATTGTAGGAGTTCTTTCTACTTCAACTCCAATATCAGGAACAATGGACCTATTACACCCATCAATAATATTGATTCCTTGTAGCTTATACAAAGTTCCAAACTGAACTCCCTTTAGAAACACCATTTCTCCTCAAACCATCTTGGAAGTTTCCTTTTCAAATATTGTTTTTAACCCTGCATCCTCTATTTTTCTTACAAAAATCAAAATTTTGTCCAAACCTGGAATGTGCAGAACACCAGGCAGTGTTCTAATCCTTCCATCTATGAGCCTCAACTTGACTTTTCCTCATCCTATGATTTTGGTTATTGAATCATCACCTATGTAAACATTACCTCCATCATACCTTTCATATTCACGGAACCACTCCCTGTGGGGAGTCATATGAAAGGATGCACCAGAGTCAACCAACCATGCCTCATGATCTGAATTTGTTCTTGAAGAATCCAAGTACACATCCCCTCCTTCTTCCTTGGAGTTATTTTCTTCTGTAGAAGGAGATTCTTCAGATCCCTTCTTTTTCTGCACTTTGGATCTACACTGCTTCTTGCAGTGCCCTTATTTTCCACATCTCCAACATACATTTACAAACTTTTTGGGAGATTTAGACCTACCCTTAGACTTAGATCTCCCACTTGAGAACTTAGATATATTTATTTCTTGG
>SNQJ01S0010812.1:32031-43679 GCA_010110895.2 Picea sitchensis | reverse complement strand
GTGTTTCGAGACTCAAATACGACTCACACAAATAATTTGACAATCAAACGACAAAATTAGAAACTAACTGTGAAGGAGATGAAATTATCCATCATTGTATTTTTCATCATCGTTATAAATATCGTATTGCGACAAGGCCATTTCAATGAACATGTTCATTATTCCTATAGCATCTTCATTGGAGCTTTCCAGAAACAACGATGAGTGCAAGGGGCCAGCAATGAATGTTTTCAAACTATGCTTCTCCAAGTCATGGACATGGTATGAGGAAGAACTATAAATGTCTTGAGGCATACAATACACTATAAGGGTGACCCCTAACCCTACATGGATTTCCTTCCCTAGGGGTTACACCTAACCCTACATTGAGTCCCTTCCCTAGGAGATCTTCAAGTGATTCATGTGAATTTTATAAAACTTTCACACACCTACCCAAGGTGTGCCCCATCCTCTAGAAATATTCAACATTATTGATAAAATTGTTTTTTCACTTATGTTGGTACAACACTTATGGTATTGTGCATAATTTACTTTCATAGTTGAATTCCAAAAACCAAAGATAGAACAACAAAGTTGCATTGAGCTAAAGGAAATGAAGTAAATTATGGGATAAACTATTGAAGAGTACAACTAGAGATTAATCCAATATCTATTTCACATATCAAGGTACAAAATATATAACACCTAGCATAATTAAAGGTTTATCAGTGCACCCCTACCCCTGACTAAGATCCTTCTTTTGCAGGAAAGATAATACTTTCAAAGGAATGTTTTGGTGCAAGCCGTCATAATCAAGTCAATGGATGGGCACCTTGGTAGCATAGGTACAGTTAGGTCACATCTAATGTTACTTTTAATGCAAATTTAGTGATAACACAACTTTATAACGAACTATCTACCTTAATCAAGTCAATAAACATTGTGGTACACCATGTGTAAGACAAAATTCCATTTTTCTAATGAGTCTTATCGTAGGGAAAGGGGTTACACCTATCCCTACACTGAGTTCCTTCCCTTGGAGATCTTCAAGTTATTCATGTGAAATTTAAAAATCTTATGCACACCTACCCAAGGTGTTCCCCATCCTCTAGAAATATTCATGATTATTAATAACATTGTTTTGTCACTTATGTCATTAGGGGTTAAGAGTTAAAGTGATCAAATTTAAAGGAAATAATGATTATATGTGTTAAGGATTATTGTATGAGAGGTTATACATGAGGGTTATATAGGTTATTCTATATACTAATTATTAGTTAAGGTATATATGGGTTATAGGGTTCACATAAATTATGGGTTATGGTTTTGAGATGATAGTGTTCATGTATTATAAGGGATATATAGGTTGCATGTGATAGAATTTTCAAGTTTGTTGTTAAACATTTTAGGGGTGTTAGTTATTTAGGGTTATATAGTTTTTCGGTGATAGGTTACGAGTGATTTGAGTTAGAAATTATGGGGCTTATAAGGATAAAAAATTATAGTTTAGGGGATACATGGGTTATGAGTTATAATTTTTATGATTTATAACGTTTTAGCGTTAGGGATTATAAGTATTAGGGGTTATCATACTTTGGGGTTAAGGTTTAAGATTGAGAGGGATTTCAGGGTTTCTCATAAATATGCATTATGGAGTATGGAAAAATGATTATAGGTTTTAGGTGTTAGGGTTTGGAGTTAGGTGTTAAAATAAGATTTAAGATAATATGAATTATATGGGTTATTAGAATTGGACGTGATAAATGTTTGGGGTTGGGGGCCTTAGGGGCTAAGGGTTAGGGTATGATAGTTAGGGGGTTCTATATTAAAGAGGTTATGGTTATAAGGGTAATTTATTAGATTTGGAGATTATAGGTGATAGATGTTAGGGATTGGGGGCTAAGGGGTTAAGGTTAGGTTGTTCTATATTAAAGAGGTTATGGTTATAAAGGTAATTGGCTATAAATTTTAGGGCATATATTGGTAAGGGGTTATATTAAAGTTTATAAGTAATATTAGGGTTATGGGTAATATAAATGTTATATAAGTTAAGTGTCAAGAATTATTTTTAGGTGTGATAATATATATGGTTTACATGAGATATACCATTTTTAGGTGTTATAAGATATATAGTTTACATGATATATAAGATTTAAAGGGTTAAGTATTACAAGTATTATGAATTAAGGGAGTGAAATTATAGGGTTTAATAGTTATAGTAGTTATACAATTTAGTGATTATAGTTGTTATAGGTTACATAGATTATAAGGCTTGTATGCGTTAGATATTATAGAGGTTAAAATGTAGGGGTTACAAATATTAACGGTTAGAATCGATTGGATTAGGGGTTATATGGAAGAGTTGTTATGGGTTAAATGAATTAAATAGATTAGGTGTTATAAGGTTTAAGGAATATAAGAGTTAATATGTATTGGTTCTATGACATATGAATTTTAGGGGTGATAAGTGTTAAAGGGTTACGAGTGCTTTTTACACATCAAAATGCCACACTTAAGTGGCGTACCCTAAGTGTCGCAAAGTGTCGTATGCACCTTGTTAAGTGTTGCATGCACTTTGTAAATCATTGATGCACCTTAATAAGTGTCACATGAAATTTTCCAAGTGTCACAACTCGTTGAAACCATGAAAAACATTTTCCATGATCCCTAAGTCATGTTGGAGGAAGAAACCCATGATCCCTAAGTCATGTTGGAGGAAGAAACCCATCATTTCGGGAGGTCGAAAACATGATTTGTACTTGAAAATTCGACTACTTTTGTGAATTTATGAAGGATTGGCACCCCCTTCCACATGTATAGGGAGCATTGATGATCCCCTTTCCATGTTAAGGGAGTTCCATTGGTTTTATGTCTCTAACTTTGTTAAGGGAGTTCCATTGGTTTTATATCTCTAACTTAGAGGGAGTGCCACCTTGGTTAGAGGAAAATATGGAAAAACCCAATCTTTTCCCAAGGGACAGATATGAAGAGATGAGGTTAGTTTTGATCGAATCATATTCTATGGATATATATTAGTATTAAATCCCAAATCATGGAGCCATATACTCAACCACTTCCATAAATATCCCATAGTGGTTGATCCTCCAAATCCTATAAATTGAAGTAATTTCCAAGGTAAAAGGGGGGGAAGTGTCAAGAACCAAATATCAATATATAAAAACCTTTAGAATAAGTACTCAACACCTTGAAAAAGAGAGAACTTCATATACTGTCTTCGAGGGGGAAAACCTCCTTTACCCCACATAAAATGTCCAAATACAATATGATCTTGAATGAAAATGTCTCCTTGGTATATATAGGGAGACTAGGAGGTATAATTACAACCAATGGAATAAAGCTCTACATAAATAAAATAACATTACTAATGTAATATGCCCCAATTAAGGGTACTGAGTCAATATTAGGGCTTAACATGCCCTCCCCTGAGACAAGTGTTGTTCAAGCAATGCTTGAGTAACTCTGATGCTTCTATAAAAGACTCATCTTCCAAATGGAATCTTCTTCTAGCCGGTAGTTTCCATTTAATGAGATACTCTAAATGGATCTATTCCTTAGCTGGTGAGTTCTTGTGTCAATGATAGCTTTATTATCAAATATGTTTTTTCCCTCCTCGTCAATTTTTAGCAATATAGTTTGAACTGGGATCTTGTTGCCTATAACATCTTTTTTTAAGCATGAAACATGGAAAAACCTGTACTCGTGAAGATGCAAGTAACTCCAATTTGTATTCCATAGTAAATTCAATATTTTGCAACACCTTATAAGGGGCCATAATTTGCGATAATTTATTGTCCTTATTTTGCTGCTTGAGGGACATCTATTTTGATATTGTAATCTTAAAATGTCTAACCCCTCACTTCAAAACTTCTTTCACTACCATGTTGATATGCTTGTTGTTTCATGCCATTTTGTGCCATGGTCGTTGTTCCTTTAAGATTTGAGAACTTGTTGTTGACTGACATGATCCTCCACCGCTTGAACCTTAGATTTTTACTTTAGAGAATAATTGATGGAAGGAGGATGAATTCATGAGTGCCATAAATGGTGTCATTTTGTTGCAGCAGGAAAGGAAGTGTTATACCACCATTCCTCGCCAAGGGTAACCATTTGAACCATTGTGTTTGTTTATCAAAGACAAAGCAATGAAGGTACCCTTCCAAACATCATTTTTTTCACTATCTCGCTTTTCCCATCAGATTGAGGAGATGATAGGATGAGCTATGAGAGCCTTCAATTGAGTACCCAAACAAGAAAATAATTATACCAAAAATGTCCTTGAAGATGGAATCTCTCATGTACTTACAATAATATTTAAGGCTATGTAGCTTTTGACCTGCCTCCATGAATGTGGTGGCAACCGCACTAGCTTTGAAGGGATGAAAGAGAGCACAAAAGTAAAAGTGTACTTTATCAATCTATCAACAATCACCATGATGACACTCTTCCTTCGGACTTTGGTAACCCTATAATGAAATACATGGAAACCTCCCAACAAATTTGGGATGGCTAATGACAAAATAATTCGGGTCTTAATTGTTCCACCTTATTTTGTCGAAAACCAAACATTCTTCCACAAACCTTGAACATCAGTTTTAAGGTCATCCCAAAAAATCATTCTGACTCTATGGTAGGTTTTAAAATCTCGAAGTGCCTCCCATTGAGAGTTGTGCAATCCCAATAGTACCTTTGTTTGAGTTGGGAATTATTACATAAATATAAGCTGATCTTTGTACCCATAGTGAATCATTTTTCCATGTAAATGTATCTAATGCACTGAACTCGCTGTAAACCTTTGAATGAGTCCACACTTTTCATCATCTTCCATTCATCCTTTCTATTATCCAATCAGTTGGATGATCGAGACATGTGAAAGGGCCTCAACATCTTCATCCTCCTGAGAGTGTAACCACAACATTTTTCTTCCCCTTTTATAGACGATTTCAAAATCATAACCCAATATCTGGTTACCCATTTTGTTGTTCTTCCTACATAGTCTTTGTTCCAAGAAGTATTTAAGAATATCATGGTCTGTTTACCCTAGTGCCTTACCCTTTGTGTAAGGACGCCTACTTCTTCTCGTCGCATGTAGTATTGCCATCATTTCCTTCATAAATGGGTTTGTAAGTCCTTTCCCTGGAGTGGTTGACTTTCAAAAGCCGTGGGCCCTTCCTTCTTACTAGGACAACACCAATTCCATTTCCCCGGAGTAATTGCCATCTCCCACAATAAAAGGTTTTTGTGAAGTCCTGAGTGGTCAAGACAGATTTGGGTAATACATCACCCCTTTAGTTGTTCAAAAGATTTAGTTCTATGGAGTCCATGAAACAGCATCCTTCTTGAAGTTAGTGTCATTAAAGGTGTTGCTATTCTTCCATAAAGTGCCAAACAAACTTGTGGTAGTACCCCGTCAAACCCAAAAATCCTCTAAGATTCTTCATCAAGTTTTAAAGAATAGGCCAATCCATCATGGCCTTAATCTTGTTAGGGTCTACCTTGACACCTTCAAGGAGATACAACATGACCCAAATACCTAACCTTCACCCAAAAGAAACATTTGTATGGTTTGGCACATAGTTGTTTCTCCTTCAGTAAAGTTTTAGCATCTTGTCAACATGTTTTGCACATGATCCTCCCAAGATCTCATATAGATTATATATCATCAAAAATACTAACAAAATTCTCAAGGAAGGCTTGAAAATGGAATTCATCAACCTTGGAAATGTGGAAGGTGCATTAGAAAGTCCAAAAGGTACGACCAAAATTCATAATAACCCTTCAAGGAGTCTGTAATGTTGTTTTTGGGATATCTTCTTCCTTCATTCTAATATATTGATGTACTTAACGGAGATCCAATTTTGTGAAATAGATTGCCCATGTAGTTCATCTAACAATTCATCAATGAAGGAATGGGAAACTTATTCTAATAGTGATATTGTTGAGTTCTCTATAATATGTACACATACACCACATGAGCTATCTTTCTTTGAAACACACATCAAAAGTAAGAAATTTGTCTAGCTCTAATAATGCCACTCTCTAACATTTCTTTTAACCATGTGCTCAATTTCACTCTTTTGGACGTAAGGGTATCTGCATGGCATGATGTTAGGTAGGAGGAACACTCCTGTGAATTAGGTGAATTTCATGATCATGATTCCGAAAGTGGGTGGAAGACCTTTGGGAATATATTCAAATACTTTGGAATGCTTAATAATGATCCCTTGGAGATCTAGAAAAATGCTGGTCAGGATGTTTGAACATGTATTGAGCATATTTGTGCAATAACAACTTGATTCCCATTTTTCAATACTTGTCGTTACTAGAGCTATCACTCCACGTTTCCTATGATACCTCTTAACTCAATTTATTTTCCTTCCAATGAAAATTTCATGAAAAGTTCTTGTAATTAAATCATTGTTCCTAATGATTGTAACCATTGATTCTAGTACAACACCAAGACCACCCATGGGGTATGGTCAACTATTGGACTATCTATTACATATTCCACTATAGTAAGATTGATCTTTATTGCATTTTCCCCGAAAGAAATTGATGAGTTCCTCCATCTCACAATTACTTGAAACTATGGCACTCGATTATAAAGCAATTGAGAGATTTGCTAATTTATAGTGAATGAAATTATGAGTAACGCTTTAATCACTAGAATTAGCTGTCTTTGTTTTTGATGTATCCTTCATCTTGAGGGTTTGAGGAGGCACCTACCAATGCATTACACGATATCATGGGATTCAACCCTTCCTACTGCACTGCTCCATGCTCAACAATCCTGAGACAAGTCCTTTCTCTCTCTCTTCTTCACACCCATGCAGAACAACTCTCCTCACCAACAACCTCCATGTCCCTCATCAGACTTGTTGTCACAAATTAAAGCATAAACCTTTTTCTTTTCTTTCCTCCAATTGTTGAGGTGTCAACCCAGGTTGAGGTGTTTTAGAAGAAGGAGCATTGTTCTCTATAGATGTTAGGATTGGTCTCTAGTAGCCATATTATATTTTTTGCTTCAACATTTTGCCACCTTAAATGCATTCTCCACGATTTGGGTTCTACAACCTCATGTTGAATGTTAGATTCCTTTAAATTTCTATGAATACATCAATCAAGTGTCTATCCTCGAATATCGCTTACCTTTATATCCAATCTTTGAAGTTCTCAATGTGCTCGGTAATCCTAACCCTTTTCTTGAGATTTATCAATTTGCCAAAGAAGGTATTGCTCCTTGTATCCTCATAGTGATATCATTTCTTCCGTGAAAATTGTCCAAGGACGAGGATTTGCAAGAACAAAGCCATCGACACCATACAAATTGATTGGCTCCTAAATATAAAGAAGCAATTTGTACCTTTGTGTATGTGGTACATTATGTAGATCAAAGAATTGCTCCATCCTAAGTATCCATGTGATTGGATCACTGTCATCAAACTGCGATATCCATCTTAGGAACGTGGCTGGTCTTCAACCCAAAGTTCTAGTTTCTCCATTCTTGATTCTCCTTCCTTGTGTCCCTCATCATGAATTTCATGGGATGCATTTTCACTGTGTGTTTCCGCTACTAAATTTTTCAATACTCCATGACTTAAACCATCCATCTTAGTATCCCAACTTAGCTTCCATTGAATCCATCATCTCTTATATTTCATCTTTGGTTACTCTCTTCTTTGTAAATCATTTATGTCCCATGCATTTCTCTCACCTTCATAAAGAGTCCAAGTAGGATTGTCCTGGAGGCTTCATTTGGTGTAGAAGTTCCTTTTTTTTTGGTGGCATCTTGGCCAAGTATCACTTAAACCTTGATTTTGAGTTGGTTCCTTCAAGTAGACAATCTTCCTTTTGTTGTATATCTCCCGAAGTCACCAAGTATTGAAATTTATTTCATGTAGTTTCCTTATATTGCCCTTTGTAATGCCATAGGTCTGATCAAAATTGATGTGCCAAGTGGAATTTAAAATGTACTCACAAATTGATGATTTGCCTTCTAGGAGATCTCAATTTTAGCTGTGGCCTGTACTTCAAATAACTGGATATAATTTTGAAACTTGTACTATAAATACTACAGATTGTCCACTTTCCAACGAAACCAATCCCACTCAATTTGATACTCTAGAAGAAGTTATGATTTGTTTACTCCGAACACCTTCTTGAGACTAGTCAGTATTAGAATAGTCAGACAAATCCTTGTCTTCCAATGTGGTGTATCTACAAATGTAATATGACCCATAATCGGAACATTTTCCCACAGATATCTTACTAATTTCTTTGAATAACCTCTGGATTTTAGGGTCTTAAACATTACATAAACATTTTTATAGTAAAAATTTTTCAATGACTCCGGGTTCAAAGACATTCCAGAATCTCTATATTGTATGTTGTAATTGTATAAGGGCCTCGAGCTAAAATTTTTAACCCAACGTAACTTGATCCATATAAGTATCCTCCAAGCTGTTCCTTATAAAACAGAACCAAACCTATAAAAATTCCAAGGTGTCTCGTGATGTAGCAGTTGAAACCCCCAAGACCTTGAGTACTGAGGCACCTATGTTAAGAACCAAATATCAATATAGCATATAAAACCCCTGTAATAAGTACTCAACTTCTTGAAAAGATAACTTTAGATAATAATCCTCTTCGAGGGGAAACCTTTACCATGGCACATAAATTATCAAGTACAAGATGATTCCAAATGAAAATGTCTCCACGGTGTATATAGGAGACTAGGAGGTATAATTACAACTAATGGAATAAAGCCGACATAAATAAAATAACATTACTAATGTAATATGCCCCAATTAAGGGGTAATGAGCCAATATTAGGGCTTAACAAGAAGATCTTAGATTCCAAACCTTTGATCATGAGAGAGGGAAATCCATTGAAGTATCATCATTTTGATCTCAAGATTTTCATCCAAGGGTTGGATGAGGGGAGATTGGAGGATATTTTTGCAGTGTCAAACATGCCTTGTAAGTTCTTTCTTTTGGCATTCCATTTAATATCAGCTTGATCTATTCCTTTCATTATTTTTTTCATGATAATGTCTATGCTTAAGTCAAATTGAGTATAGATAGATCTAGGTTTTATCTAATGAAATCCAGTAGAAGCAGAAAGAATTGCATCTCATTCTTTTACATTCTATTAGATTCAAGTCTCACACATCATCAGTTTCATCTTCGTGAACCTTCTAAGTAAAAATCCCTTAAAATCAACCACGCGCTAATAAAATCCACTAGACATTTTTTGGTTTTTAGCACACCAACAGTAGCACAGGATTAGGGTATTTGGACTAGGAAAAGAGAGTAAACCATCCAAGACTAATAAATATACTGTAGAAAAATCAACAGTGAACAAATCCAATTTTCTTAAGCATATTCGAGAACCCCCTCTAACACAGGGGCTAAACATGAGGTCACGTGAAGAAGAGAAGCAGAGATTACCCCTCCAAATCTTGACCAATTGTAGTGGAATGAGATTATATTGGGAGGTTTTCTTGAGAAACCACTAGTTTTATTTGGTCTCAGTGCTTCATGAATATCGAATCCATTTAGGGTCCTCAAGAGTCTTACCAGTCCACTTGTCTTCAGTTCTCTCGAAGAGCATCAGACTTTGATATCCTTCCCATACGTTCAATCCTGAATGCCAAATGTACATGTCTGGAGGCTGACTCCACCTGGGGCAGATGTCATATCATAGTTTCAGTACCCTTGGAGGGTGATCCCGTGAAAGCAAGGGCTTCTTTCACCAAGAAGGTTTGTTACATGGAGGTCGGGCTAACTACTTCTCATTTCTTTGTTGGAATCCTGATATCTCGTCTTCAAAAGATACTTTATGATGCAAACCACCTCCACTCCTACGGGGGATCACACGAACTCCCAGTCTAGGATCAATTTACACAGGAGCTAAAGTGGCTCTCAAGTTCCCACTGAACCCTTAGAATTATTTACCACATGCCTTTTCTCCTTTGACTGCACAAAAATTCATATTCGTGAGGGTCTTTTTACTCTAGCAGAGTCTTCACGTGATCTCAGGCCAAAACCTAGGGCTTAAAATTTTGAAAGAGACAATTTTGGAATTCCAAAGCTTCAGGATTTGGGAGTTCTACCAACACAATACTTCAAATCCTCTGAACGTTGAACTTGGGAATTCTTCGAGGGCTCATGAATCAACGGTCCACACTTCCCCAATAGCCAATGGTTGTGATTTGCTCCATAACTCTGGGATTCGGGACCTATAGCTCCTAAACACAACTAGACTCTCGAATCATAGAACGTCGAAGTGACACAGGGAAGAGATCCATGGTCCATGTCTCCCTGATAATAAATGACATGGATTGACTTTGGGCCTTTTCATGCCTAAACACTTTTCACCTGTGATCCTCCAGATAGCCAAACTCCTGAATACGCGATAATCTGTAGACGTGTGTCCCTAACAATCGAAGGTCCAGATTTACTCCAGGCTTCAGGACTTCATGGATTTTTCCTCCTCCTCAACACACACCTAAAAATTGTTGGAGTAACGAAGTACGAAGGAATTAAGGGCTATCGTCTACACTTCTTACCTTGATCCAATAGTTTTGCAGGGTTCTAACGTCCCCCGAACATATCTTGTCTGTCCACCTTGGAACAAAGATATTTATCTTCCTTAAGCTTCTTTTGCTTGAAGGACTTAGATATGGTGCACACCTTGTGCTTCCCTACTGATATTTTCTCTTGAAAACACTTGAACCTTTGCACACACTTTGCGCTTCTCTTCCAATATAGCACTTAGACTATTATGGCATTTTTCACTCCTTGCATAGGATTTGTGCACTCTTTCTCTATCTCTTCTCTTGGGCTTATTCAACACTTAACAAAGTGTTGACTCTGTGCATGCTTTGTACTTACCTCCCCTCTAAGATTTTATACTCCAATGCTTTGTAAACTTGCACAATATCTCCTAAGATATTTGAACCTATAGCGGTTCGGCCTCCGCACTGCTTTCATGGGAACTATGCACTCCTTGCACCGAGATTTCAGAAGAGAAACAATTGAAACTTAAATAAACATTAGCGATTCATTTATCAATTCATTTAGATACACACACATAAAACACAAAGACAAATAACAAATCATTTACCCAGTTACTAAATGACAAGCATGCTCAGAAATCTGAAGGCTATTATCGTCTTCTATATTCCTTCAACAAATATTTACAAGGAGTGCAATAGCTCTTAACAGCTTTCAGCTTCTTCTTTCAACAATTTCCAACAACCTCTTTTGGGAATAGATTACATTGATTTATACATGCGGGGGCATCTCAAGCCTTCCCTCCATACTATTCTAGTTATTTCGTATCACAATTAAAAGCATCCTACTACTAGGATTATTACAATAAATTAATAATGACACTTTAGATATTAGTTGGTTCTCAAAATGGGTACAATCCTACATGAATTAAAAGAAAATACAATCCCTTGGAGCATATACAATGGCCTTAGCTTTGAGATCTCATGGGAACTTTAATTACAATGCTTCCAAAATTTAAAGTGGTGTTCCCTCCTTGGAATCCAAACCAGTTAAGTAGGTTTTGCTGGATGTTAAGTCGTCTTCCACCTTGCCTCATTAAATGATGACGGTGATACTCCTACATCATACTCCTT
>SNQJ01S0010812.1:4026-31981 GCA_010110895.2 Picea sitchensis | reverse complement strand
AAGGAATTAAGGGCTATCGTCTACACTTCTTACCTTGATCCAATAGTTTTGCAGGGTTCTAACTTCCCCCGAACATATCTTGTCTGTCCACCTTGGAACAAAGATATTTATCTTCCTTAAGCTTCTTTTGCTTGAAGGACTTAGATATGGTGCACACCTTGTGCTTCCCTCCTGATATTTTCTCTTGAAAACACTTGAACCTTTGTACACACTTTGCGCTTCTCTTCCAATATAGCACTTAGACTATTATGGCATTTTTCACTCCTTGCATAGGATTTGTGCACTATTTCTCTATCTCTTCTCTTGGGCTTATTCAACACTTAACAAAGTGTTGACTCTGTGCATGCTTTGTACTTACCTCCCCTCTAAGATTTTATACTCCAATGCTTTGTAAACTTACACAATATCTCCTAAGATATTTGAACCTATAGCGGTTCGGCCTCCGCACTGCTTGCATGGGAACTATGCACTCCTTGCACCGAGATTTCAGAAGAGAAACAATTGAAACTTAAATAAACATTAGCGATTCATTTATCAATTCATTTAGATACACACACATAAAACACAAAGACAAATAACACATCATTTACCCAGTTACTAAATGACAAGCATGCTCAGAAATCTGAAGGGGATTATCGTCTTCTATATTCCTTCAACAAATATTTACAAGGAGTTCAATAGCTCTTAACAGCTTTTAGCTTCTTCTTTCAACAATTTCCAACAACCTCTTTTGGGAATAGATTACATTGATTTATACATGCGGGGGCATCTCAAGCCTTCCCTCCTTACTATTCTAGTTATTTCGTATCACAATTAAAAGCATCCTACTACTAGGATTATTACAATAAATTAATAATGGCACTTTAGATATTAGTTGGTTCTCAAAATGGGTACAATCCTACATGAATTAAAAGCAAATACAATCCCTTGGAGCATATACAATGGCCTTAGCTTTGAGATCTCATGGGATCTTTAATTACAATGCTTCCAAAATTTAAAGTGGTGTTCCCTCCTTGGAATCCAAACCAGTTAAGTAGGTTTTGCTGGATGTTAAGTCGTCTTCCACCTTGCCTCATTAAATGATGACGGTGATACTCCTACATCATACTCCTTTGGAAAAAATATTCATGGACTCCTATCAATGAGCTCCTCCACTGTCTTTCCATGCTTCTGGATATCAGTTTCAATTATCCAACTTGCATGTTTTGTTGGATTATTCTCCTATTTAACCAGATATTCATAGTAAACTTTCCTCATGTATTTTTTTGCAATTTTTTGATCCAAAATATTTTCTATCTACGGCTTCTCTGTTATGGGAATCTTTCGCTTCCAATGAATCTCCTATTGATCATTTATCCCTTCTGTGTCATCCATATTATAATGTTATAAGTATTCTACATTGAATATTAGTGAAATTCCAATGTCTTTTGGGAGTTCAATCTCATAAGCATTTGTAGAAAAAATTTTGAGGATTTTAGAAGGGCCTATATTCTTCATCTTCAGCTTATTATATTTCCCTCTTGGAAATATTTCCTTCCTCAATTGTGCCAAGACTTGATCTCCGATCTCAAAATTAACTTATTTTATTCTCTGGTCTACTTTGTTCTTGTATCTCTGGTTGTTATCATGTAGCTATTTTTTTATTTGAGCATGCAACTTATGCATCTCTACAGCAAACGCCTCTGCTCCTGCACTTCAAAATTCAGTCTATCCCAAATATTTCAATTCTGAAATTCCTCTTGGATTCATTCCATATAATATCTAAAATGAACTCTTACAAGTACTCATGTTTGGTGAGTCGTTATATGCAAACTTTGTTTGAGGTAAAACTTGATCCCACTAACTGTTATGTTCAGTTACCAAAATCCTTAGTAGATTCCCTAATATTATATTCACTACCTTAGTCTGTCCATCTATTTGAGGGTGCTATGTTGAACTAAAAGACAAATTTGTTCCCAACTCCTTCCACAAATTCCTCCAAAAATGTCCCACAAATTTGGTATCTCTGTCTGAGACTATACCCCTTGGTAACCCATGAAATCTTAGAGTCTCCTTGAAAAACAGATTCACTATGTGGGTAGCATCGTTGGTTTTGTCACATAGTATAAAATGTGACATTTTTGAAAATCTATCAACCACCACAAATATTGAATCATTTCCCCTCTGGGTTCTTGGAAATCCCAGGAAAAAATCCATACTTACAGCATCCCATAGCTTGTATGGAACAGGCAATGGTTGATACAATCCTTTGTTTTGTTTCTTTCCTTTAGCATATTGGAAAATTCAACATCTTTCCATGAAATTCTTCATATTAGACCTCATGTATAGCTAATAGTATGAAGAACTCAACTGCGCATACGTTTTATCATGGCCAAGTTGTCCAACCAATCCTCCATTATGTTTCTCCTTCAAGAAATTGTCCCTCATTGAGCATCTTCAGATACAGAATCGAATTCCTTTGAATAATAGTCCTTCTTGGATCATATACTCCATCCATTGATTTATATCCCTCAATAAAGGATTTTCACATTCTTTGTAAGCTTCCTTGAAATCTGGGTCTTCCTGGTACATTGCCTTGAGGTGTTCAAATCCCCAAGTCTCCACTTGGAATTCCTGCAATATTAAACATCTCTTGCTCAAAGAATTTTCAACTTTGTTAGCACTCCCATTAATATGATTAATGACAAAAGTAAAATTTTGCATGAATTCTACCCATTTGGCATGTCTCTGGTTCAATTTCTCTTGTAAGGTTAAGAACTACAAAGCATGATTGTCAGTATACAAAATAAACTCCTTTGGCATGAGATAATGTCTCCACTTTTTCAAATCTTTAATTATAGCATAAAATTTATGGTCATATGTCGAATACTTATTCTTATAATCATTCATATTCTCACTGAAATAAGCAACAATATTATCATATTGACTTAAAGTTTCACCAATGGATACTCCACTTGCATCACATTTGACCTGAAAAGTCGTCTTAAAATATGGCAGAACTAAAATAGGTTGTTCTATTATCTTTCTTTCAAAACTCTAAATCCTTTTTCGACTTCTTTTGTCCAGTCAAAAGATCCATGTTCCTTCTTTATAGTATCTAGTATGGGTGCACAAATACTGCTAAAATTCCTAATGAACTTTCTATAAAATCTCACTAACCCATGAACACCTCTTGGAGAAGACCAGTCTCTTATATCCCTCACCTTTTTTGGGTCCATCTTCAATTCATTTGAAGAGATTAAAAATCAAAAATACACAAGTTTTGTCTTCACGAAAGAACATTTCTTCAAATTCACCAACAACTTTTCTCACTACAACCTTCTCAACACCATCTTCAAATGTCTTAAATGCTCCTCTTTTGTCTTAATGAAAACTAGAATATCATCTAAATAAACAATCACAAACTTCCCAATAAAATATTTGATCAATTCATTCATTAACCTCATGAACATACTTGGATCATTCATTAAGCCAAATGGCATAACAAGCCACTCATACAATCCTTCATTTGTTTTGAATGTTGTTTTCCATTCATCTCCCTTTCTCATTCTTATTTGATGATAACCTCTCTTCAAGTCTATTTTGGAAAAATAACTAGCTCCACTCAAACAATCCATTAAATCATCCATTCTGGGAAAAGGAAATCTATACCTGATGGTTATCTTGTTGATGGCTCTAGAATCTATGCACAATCTCCAACCTTCATCCTTCTATGGACTCAACACAGTTGGTACTGCACACGGGCTCAAGCTTTCTCTAATCAAACCCTTATCCAACAAATCTTGGACCTTCTCCTTGACCTATTCATTCTCCTAAGGGTTCAATCTATATGTTTCTTTGTTTGGTAATCTTGTTCCCAGAATAAGGTCAATATGGTGACTGAGACTCCTGATGGGAGGTAAAGTATGAGGTAACTCATCCACCGAAATGTCAACAAATGCATCCAATAACTCTTGAACTTTTACAGGAAAATCATTCATAGAATTTCTTGTAAGGATGACTCTTGGCTTACCTATAACAACAAACTACATTTCCTGGTCTTTATTGACTTCTTTCAAGAGCTCCTTCCCACTCATGAGAAGTATACTAGGACTAGCCTCCTCTTTGACTCCTTTATCTTCTATTGGAAACAACATATTCTTACACCCATTTTTCTCAAGAGTATAAGAATTATTCCTCCCATCATGTATGACATTCCTATCATATTTCCACAATCTTCCCAACAGAACATGACAAACATCCATGGGTATAAAATCAAATAAAACTTCATCCATATAACCACCTATTTTAAACTCAAATTTACACTATCTACTTACCATGACTTGATGTCCTTTCTGGAACCATGACACCTTTTACTAATTCATATGTGCTATCGTCTCCAACTTGATATTTTCCACCATCTCTGTGGATACCAAGTTGCCATTACTTCCACTGTCTATGATCACTTTGCATACTTCGTCTCTGGTTTTGCAAGAAGTTGTGAAAAGATTGTTTCTCTGAACTAGTTTGTGTACCTCCTTCTCTGGATTTACTAGATATTTCATCAGCATGAGGGATCTTCCTTCTTCAATTTCTTCTCCTTTCATCTCTATCTCCACATTCCTCTATTGTGCCTCAGAAATGTGAGCCTCGTCTCCAACTTGATATTTCACTACTCCTCAGGATACCAAGTTACAGCCATTTCCACTGCCTATGATCACCTTTCATACTCTGTCTCTGGTTTTGCAAGAAGTTGTGAAAAGATTGTTTCTCTGAACTAGTTTGTGTACCTCCTTCTCTGGATTTACTAGATATTTCATCAGCATGAGGGATCTTCCTTCTTCAACTTCTTTTCTCCTTTCATCTCTATCTCCACATTCTTCTATTGTGCCTCAGAAATGTGAGCCTCTTTAACTCATCCATTCTTCCTTTAAGAACATTCCCAAGAATAACATTTCACTTATCCTCCTCCGCCTCTTCCTCTACCTCTTCCTCTTGGATAAAATATTTTCCTAAAGTATCCTCCTCTAGAAATCCCTCCTCTTCAGCGATTGTTATATCCTCCGGCTTTCTCCCAAATTTTGTAACTTCTTCTAGTGATTCCTCTTCCTCCTGCTTTGGACTCTTTCCTACCTCTGACTCTTCTTTCTTGTTACTTTTCTTCTCATTTCTTCAGTTCACCGATAAGAATCTTCCACATTCCTCATTTTCATCATACTAATTTCATCATGGATTTTACAATTTCAACCATTGGTTGATACCCAGAAAGCCATCATTCTCCTTGTGTCCTACCTTATTCAACTTATAAAATTCTTTCAAGATACCCTTCACTAACAAACCTTTCTATCTTAGATTCTACAACCTTTCCTATCAGATTCAACTCGATAGTCCTTTGGGTATGAATTATCCTTGAGATTGAGTCTACCATTCTATCCCTAACTCTTTAATATTGGAGTCTACCTTTTCTCCTTCTGTCGGTTTGGAAATCATCCCACCATAAAGTTGCATGTCCCTTTAAATTCATATCACTTCATGCTTACCTTTCTCATCATCAATATCCTCATAGACAAAGTACTTTTCTAAAGAACTTATCCAATCAAGAAATTATTCTATATTCAAAATTACCTTCATAAACGGACTTGAATATTTTTTATCCGGTTCCCATCTTGAAACAACTCTCGCTAATCACTCTTAAGTGTTAAGCTTGTCCTGCATGCTTCTCTTTCTCTCTCTTGCTTCTATATAATTACTATCTTCAATGAAATCGTACTAACCTTGTATCCCTTTGTGTTGTTTCCATGGCATCCTAACCCAAAATAAGCCAAAGTTGTTCATTTCTTATTCCGTGGGTTATGCTGGACTGAGGTACTAAGGTTCCTTGGAGGCATGAATCTAATTATTTCTTCTCACAAAGCTTATTCAAACCCTCTCCCTATAATATGCCCGTATATAAAATGTATGTAACATAAATAAAATGCTAGTAATGGCGTAATAACAACAATATGTAACATTCACCACGCAATAACACCTAAATGATATAAGAATAACAATAGAAATAGCACTTATCATGAAAGAAATGTTCATGGGCCTCTTTGAGGGGGAAACCCAGCCTGAGAAGAGCTTATTACAATATCCAAGCTATTCTCATACCCTCTATTCATTTATTCTAAAAATGGGCATCTAGAGTAAAGATCCTTAGAAGAGAAATTCTATTAGGTCTTCTACATCCTACTTTATTCTATTTTATTGAAAGGCCTTATTAATATTGACCTTTATTAAATCTCAATATATCGTTTCACCTATGTGTGGTTTAGGACCCTAACAACATGTTTTCCCCTTAAAAACAACCTTGTCCTCAAAACTTGAGATCAAGAAATTGTTGCAGAATGGTAACATCCTCCCAGGTGGCATATTCTGGACTTGTATCTTTCCACTGGACTAGTACTTCCTTGATGGTTCTCTCATCAGAGGTTTACACTCACGCCACCAAACCTACTTTTGGTTGTAGCCAAATGGGTCCTTCTTTAGCTAACTCGGGAACGTTGGTTTAAATTTGGCATCTAGCTCCAATCACCTTCTTTAAGCATGAAACATGAAAACAGGATGTAGCTCGAATGGTTGGGAAAAGATAACCGATATGCATCGAACCACTGTGCTTGAGCGGTATAAGGACCATAAAGTTTACTGGGTTTCCGATAATGGTTAGCCTTGAGGTAATTTTGCTTGTATGGTTGCAGCCGAAGAAACACTTGATCCCCTTCTTCAAATTGATGTTCGAGAGACTATCGTGATCCTATTGCTGTTTCATGCACTCTGTACATGAACTTCTTCAAATTCTCTTTGAGGGTATGGATAATAGACTCTTGAGCTGTAAGTGTTAGGTCAACCACCGACCTTCAGGTACCAGGTATGTATGAGAGAACTAAGGTGGCTTATGTCCATATATCGCTACAAAAGGAGTCATGGTAGCTTTATGGTATGAAGTGTTGTACCACCATTCGAGGTACCATTGAGCCTAATTCCATTTTTCCTCGGAAAAAACACCTCAAATATGTTTCTAAACACTTGTTGACAACTTCCATTTTGGCCACGTAACTGGGATGATAAGTTGTGTTGAGATGCAATTATGCGCCTTGTATCTTGAAATTTACAAAAATTGTTTCTCAGGAAAGTTGGGTCGGATCAAAACAATAGAGTGCTGCGATGATGAAGTTTGAAGACCCGACCATGAAGATTTGAGCCACTGTGGATGTTATAAATGGGTGTTGAAGGTACAAAATGAGTATGGTTTTGAAAGGCTTATCAAAACCACCTCATGATGATGGATTTGAGCCTTCGACGGTGTTTAATAAAATCCATAGAGATATCCTTCCAAATGTACTGTGTCAATCGGCGGTTGTAGTGTGCCTAGTGATTTGACTCTTTCTCCCTTGGTTTCCATTGACAAACACCACATTCAGCCACAAAATTACGCATTTCATGTTTCATACCATCCCGTGGTGCTGAACATTTGCTCGCCATAGGTTTTGGTGAACCAGAGTGCTCTTGAGGGTGTAGCATGAAGCTTAGAAAATAATGTGGATTTAAGCTTTGATTGTTTTTCATTTAAATACAAACGCACTTTGTATCGGTTCCTCATGGAGCCAAGAGTACCCCTCGGGGAAGTTGGAGCATTGGAATGTAATTGTTGGATCAATCGGCTAACTTTTCAGATCTTGTAGCCATTCCCGACGAAACGCTTGGAGCCAATCTGGTACAAAAAATGAGAGATAAAAGAGGGACCCTTAATATTAATACTTCCTAGAAAGAGAATTAGCAACCACATTGTCTTTTCCTTTCTTATAAATGATCTCATAATCATATATCCAAAGATTTTAGTCACCCATTTTGTTGTTTTGGGGAGGAAATGTAATTGTTCCATAAAATGTTTGAGGCTTTGATGGTCTAATTTTGAACCGCTAAGTTCCCAATATATAAGGAAACTACGATCCACAAAGATGACTAAAGCCTACATTTTCATAGATGGATTTTCCTGTGATTTTTCTCGTGATAGTTGTTTGTCAGTAAAGGCCAAAGACTTCCATCTCTGTATAGCAAGGACAACACCAATTCCTTTCTGAGAAGCATCATTCAGCATGCTGTCTTGTGAACCTGAAGGGCAAGGACTGAGTGGCATGATGGCCATCTTCGCTATGGTCATGCTTGAGCAACGTTCCACTGGAGTCCAAGGAAAGAGTTCTTTTAGGAGGGTGTTGCACCTTCCCATAATTATTAACAAACATGCAATAATAACCTATTAAACGTCTCAGGGGAAATACACGAAGTACTTAAGATTATTTGGGTGCGGCCCGCCTTGCATAGCTTCAATCTTTTTAGGATCCACCCTCACGCCATCTTGCCAACTAGATGACCCAAGTATTCTACTCGAAAGCCAAGAGCAATACTTAGACCTGCTTCAGAAAGAAAGTGAGGGAGAGTAGATGGACTCGACCATGAGCAAGATGTATGTCTTAGGTTTTTCTGATGAGGATATCATAAAAATGTTCAATACAGCCGGTGGAGAAAAGGATGGAAGACATGATTCATGAGGTCAGCTGTGGAGGGGCATTACAAGCCAGCTGGCATGACCAAAAACTCATAGTGGCCCCTCATGAGTTCTAGCGCCTTGGGCATATCATCCGCCTCTTCAGACGATCCTGTGGTGTAGCCCAAACAAAGATACAATGAAGAATAATTGGGCACCACCAATTCATCTAGGAGGTCATCAATTATAGGAATGGGGAATTTGTATTCGATGGTAAGTTTGTTGAGGGAACGGAAGTCACATTCGCCAAGAACATCTCTTCTTTAGACCATGAATTAATACGATGAATAGGTCACTAGGCATAACGCTTTGCATTAAGGAGTTCCCGAACTTCTCAATTTCATTTTTGGGAAAAAGGGTGATGATATGAACGGATATTGGGAGGAAAGCTTCCTGGGACAAGGGGAATGGATGGTCATGGACACCGCGGGAATGGGGGGGTCCTTGGGGAGTGGATAATACCAATTGATGTTTAGAAAAGGATGGCTTGGAGGTCTTGGCGGGTAATCGAGGGAAGTCTATGTTTCTGTATGTAGTACGGGAGTTAACATAACACCGTGATGACCTTTTGATGCTCTTTCCGGCGTGATGGGAACGATCTCGTGTGAACCGACGATGATTCCTTTTAGAACTTATAAGTCTCCGTCGAAATTCAAGTTCTGCTAAGTCTTTTTAAAAATCCATGAGAATGGGGACCAAAGTCCTCGGCTTCCGCATCAACATACCGTCACAACCTCCCATACCTAAGCAAAGATATGTGGGGATTTCGTGTGGTAGTCAATAATTGAGAGACTTAATATTTTCACAATGCCTCCATATTTCATGAACCAACATCGGGTAATCACCGTGGATTTGGAAATTATTGACGCATTGGATGTAGAAAATGAGTTTCTTTGGGAAATGCTACATGGAATAAAATTATGGGTGTTTCACTATCAACCGCATCGACACCTTCCGATGCTTGATGAAATCGATTAACTTGAGGGTTTGGGAAAGGAAGAAACCGTGTTGAGAGCATTGAGGGAAATGATTGTCTTACTGAGGGTCCAGGGAGGTTATGTCCGTGGATTTTAGGTGGATTTATTAGAGGTATTTTTCTTCCTTTCTAAAACTTCATTTTTTTTTTTTTTTTTTTTTTTTTTTTTTTGTTCCTTACATTTGTTGCCTTGGAAATATTTGTCATCATAGTTCTAACAGCGTCTTTCGATTTGGCATTCAACCATTTCATCCTGTGTCAATTTTTTGATCTTTTAGGAGCATAGGAGCGTGGATTTCTACCGTTTAGGGCGAGGGATGAAGCGAGGGTTTGTGGTTTTGAGGAAGAGGCATTAACCTCGTTGTGCTTTATTTAGTTCTTTTGCGGAAGCCTCCAACTCGGGGCCGAAAGCCATGAGGACATAAATCAATTTCATCCTGAGGCCGCCATTGAGCTAAAACGGTTCTAAAAAGGCATCTATTATGCCCCTTTGTTCTAAAAATCCAGCGCTTCAAAGGTGCAGCCATAAAGTATTCCATTGTCTTAACTGTTCGTGATTTTCTTTAAATGGCCCAAATGGTTGAAAGATCGTCATATAAAGCTCTCCTACAAATTAAAGTCCAAGCAATACCTTTCACGAATTTTTCCATTGCCACCATTTCCAACATTCTGATCTAGATGGAGTCAATTCATACCGGAAGTTTGCCAAGCTCTCATATGTAATGTTGTATAAAGAGAAGTAATGTTCCATTTATGTGACCCAACCAATGGGGTCCGGAAACAATTTTGGTCACATCCACCGCGGGCGCGAGGTCATGTTGGAAAGTGATGGTTCCAAAGGCATGGGAAATCGAAAGAATGGCCTTAGTATGTGGGGGTGAGGAAGATAGAAGGTTGCCCCAGGGATGCTTGGCGCGAGGCCGAAAACATCAAGTTGGGTGGTGAGGGTCTTATTTGGATTTCACCATTGAGGACCGCATTTGTATTTATGGAGAAAACATTGACACTAAGTTGTTTCACTTATTTTTGGCCCCAATCAGACCATATTGCAAGTGTTGAAGCGAGATTCCATACCGTGCTATAATAGATAATTCAATGGCGAATTGTAGTTAGCATTAGATTTATCCATTCATCAGGAATTCATATTCAGGCACCTTTGCTGAGGATGTAATTCATACCCTTACCGCACTAACCAATTACCCGTACTAATAATATCTTCCCGAAAGCGTTGTTCCCTGCGATATAGTAGTCGTGATAACATCGGCTTCTATCTAAAGAGGGATTCAAAGGTAATCTAGTTCTGATCCGCATACAGTGTTCTCCGGATGCGCAAGCTCACCAGTGTGCTCTCAACAGGTTACAAGGATGGCCAACGACAGCTTTGGCACCACTTGTATTTCCCCGTTAATATTATATGTGCTGCAGGAGGTAAGCTCATTGCTGTGAACCTAATGAGAATAGAAGACCCATAAGTAAACTTTAATGAGTTGAAGAACTACAGGAAGTTCTTGTCGACTCAAGAATATAATTTATATTGAAGCTGCTTAGCTCCAAGAGAAGAAGTCGACCAAAAATAATAATATACACTGTCGGTATTACCCATCCAAAAGGAGAAGTTGGCCCCAAAAATCTTGCAAACCAAAGATAAAATGAAGGCACCGCTTCATTTTGACATATCTCATAATTGCAGCTCCTATTTGCGCCATCAGAAGTTCCCATTTGCGCGCGCTGCATGTGGAGAGGGTTGTGAATCGCAGCCAAGTAGTAGCTAGTTTTCATTATGAGCTTGGACTATCTCTTTACAATAGATTTGGACTATCTCATCGCCTATTGTTGGTGTGCTATCCGATAGTACACCTGTTTGGCCATTTGTTTGTGGGTTTGCTTCCCGCAGAAATTTGCCAAGGTTGCGGTGCTCTGAGGGTGCGGCTTTCAAATTTATATGGTTGGGTGACGAGGGTATCGCTTCAATGGTAAAATGAGCACACAATTTATATTCTAATAGGTTATATGGGCCCACACTTTCCATTCATTCTAAACGCTAACAAAACATAGCCGCTAGGATATTGAGCGCACTAAGGAACCGTCGCTAGGTTACTAAAGGTAAGCAAATTTCCAAGACACCGCCGCTTATGGTTACTGTGAGGGAGCAAAGAACCCTAATCCTCGCTGAGGACCTTATGAATAGATTGACCCACCTGGATGATTGCGCCTAGCCTAGTGCATCTCCTAATACTTTCAGCCAGCCAAGATGTGAAGTTTGAATTTCTCGTCAAATCTAAGGTTTGATTCAAGTCAAGTGCCGTGACTACCCTATGAAATCGAGAATTGCTATATGAGCTCTAACTTCAGGAGTACTGGAAAGCGAGTCAAGGATTAACTTCATCCCCAAGCAAGAATAAAAAGTACCGGATATCAAAAGGAAAGATCGCGGAAGCCAGAGTTTGAAGAAGGAAGTAACGGAACACAATGTTGCAACTATGGAGAAGTTCAACATATTGACATCAATGCTATGAGTATCATAGCGTTGACATTCCATAAAATACCATCTGATACCCTACATATCCCATCAAAGAAGATGTACGATTCCATAACAAATCTCTTCTCAATCGTAAACATCGGACAAGTTATGAGTATAAAGAATGAGCTCCCAGAATATGAAGACAAATGATGAAGACATCATACTTCTGTAAGCATCTCCCAAATAAGATATCATCCATGCCATTGAAAAGATCTCTTCAAAAGGAATTGGTGAACATAGTACCAATGGTCTTCCCAAGACACAGACCACTTTCCACAAGCATGAAATCTACAAGTGCTGAAGGAGTACCGACATTTGAAGAACTTGACCTGTTGTGCCTAAGAAGAATCAAGGATCACGCAAAAGAGAAACCCCAAAAAAGCAATGGCCACAAATGATCGCCTTCACCAGACTAGAACAATTGACAGAACTATCTGAGAGAGAAATGAAGCATCAATCAAGAAAAGGATCCTGCCAGAAGGTCAAGAAGGATGGAAGTTCTTCTTCTAAAAGGTAACACTTTTCTTATTTCTTGTACATATCTTGCTTGTATCGTTTCTATACATATCTTGTTTGTATCATCTCTATACATATATTGTACAGAGCATATTTATTTCTTGGAAGATAATGTGTTCCACAAGAACTATACCTATAAAGAACAACAAGATGAAATCGGTATCATTAGATAATACATGAAAGGATGAAATACAACCCATGTGGAAGCTACACGCATCAATCATGAAGAGACTGGAAGAAGCAGCATGCAGAAAGAAGTCAAGAATCGAGAGGAAATTAAAAAGACTTATGATGTTTTGGAGAAGACAAGACGAAAAGCGTGGACTCTATAGACAAGAGAGCCAATTATATTGTAGAAGAGCCAAGGATGAGGAAGACCTTTATCGTAAGGAGGGGATTTGATTATATACTATGATGAATCCAAGATTAGTAGGGAGCTAATCCCATGATCCAATGAAGATGATGAACTATATATACATGGTAAAGTGCCTATGAAAGATGTAGACAGCAGTTCGGCTTCAACTACTAAGAAGACTTCTTCGGTGAGAGTTAAAGTATTCTCTCGGTTGTCCATCCGCATCCTCCCTGTGGATCCATGATTCTATGATGAAGGAATAAGTTGGAATATTCAAGGAATGGAATATATACAAAACTCCATGGACCCAAGAACTAAAGAAAAAAACATGAAGAAGAACATAGTGACTCAAGGAGTAAACCAGAACAACCATTCAATCATTGTATCAAGAATCACAAGAGATTTACTTGATACATGAACTCACAATTAAAAGAAATCAAGTAAGAACTAAAAGTCATGTGATGAAGAATAGTGTATGAAGATTTATGAATGAAAGCATGTGAAATCTGAACTGCTCCTGGAGGGACACTATGATGATTATGAAACCTAAAGAAACTAAACTATCTCTCATTATTATATCATTCCCAACATTCATGAGTTGGAGTTTCTTAAGAATATGTGAATACGTGTTCTCCTAAAATGGAATAAAAGAAACATATGAGCAATCTAAAGACCCTTTGAGGCATACCGAAGAGACCCCTATACACGATAGAAGAAGATAACTTGGTGGAGAACCTCCCGCACAAAGAAATCACATGGTGAAGATTTCCTATAACATCAAGATGACTACTAGGTAGACTGGGGACCATGATGGTTGCAAGAAGCAATCAAGCCCAACTGGCGATACTCTAATTGTTTAGGATCTACATGGGTGAATCCTTTCCAAGGTTCCAGACTAAAGTACATTTGAAACCAAACATTACATTATCCATTATGAAGTACAGAAAGGAGAATGGACTCTCATCACATGACTCCACAAATGAAGGTGTGGGCAGACATTTTGGTAAAGCTTCTATCCAAGATGAAAGATTTTGTGTACTCAAGCTAGAGCTCGTAGAAACAACCTCCTTATTGAAAAAAGGAAGAAATTCCAAGTTAGGAGGGAGCACTAAAACATTATTGAAAAAATTCATTTAAATTTGAAAATAGTCCGGTCTCGATGATGTTTCATGTTCTGAAAGGGAGACTTCCATCTTACCACTTTCCATTGTGATTAATATGGGGAAAATAGTTTGATTTTGTTGATGTATCATAGAAAACAACTTCCCCTTGTGGTTAACATGGGGGAGGAAATTAGTCTCTTCTTGGAGGGTTACTTCCGTAGCGACTAGTCACTTCACGGAATCATTTCTCTCATTGTGGTTAACATGAGGAATGGTCTGCTTTCGAGGTTGATGCAGATGCAAAGATTTTCCTCTTAGGGTTACCGTGAGGAAATGGTCCCCGATACCATTCCTTAGGGTTTTATGCTATCTCTAGGACGTATCTTCTTGATTAGTGTAGGAGGAATGGCCCAAGGTGGGGTTCTGGTCTAGGTCAAACAATCGTAATGCACATTCCTTAGGTTTACATTTTCCGTGGTGTTAATTTTTGATTAGTGTAGGTGAGGAATGGTCCAAGCTCAGCAATCAGTGGATGAGCATTCCTTAGGGTTTATACATTCTCCGGGTACTTTGATTGAAGTGTAGGAGGAATCGCACTGTGGCGGGAATGGTCCAGACCAAAGATTCCTTTAGTTATACATTCTCCAAAAATCATATAATCCAACCTCGCATAGGTAGAATAATATATTGTGATGTAACAAAGGTCAATATTAATAAGGCCTTCATCAAAATACTGAATAAGGTGGATGGGGCACTCCAATAAGCTTTCTCCGCTTTTAGAACGATCTTCCTCTAGATGCCTCTCTCAATAGACATATTTAGTACAATGGGTGAGAGGGTATGAGAACCCTAGTTGTTGATTATTGTACTGCAGCATCGCTTCCACTGGAGGTCAAGAGGCCTCGTGAATATTGTGGGTTATCCGACCAAAGTGTTATTTTTGTTTCTATTTCATATATCATTTATGTATTGTGAAGATTATGCGTCGCAGATATTTTAATTGCCATTCTATCATTTTCAGCATTTCATTGCTCAGCATATTTTATATCCGTATCTGCAAGTGGTATCGAAAGCACTTTCCTTGCTTAAATTGTGGGTATTTTTTCCGTGGTAGAGACGATTCGCTGGGCTTTAAGCCGCCGTAGATTCAAGTTGCTATTTACAAACCCATGGTTGAGGGATCTGCTGTGTTTAAAATACAAGTGGTCTTTACGACATCCGTTGGCCACCCTGTAACCCCTCGTTGGTACCTCCTTCGGAGTGGTAGCGATCGCATAACACTCCGCATGATCGCCTAGATTTCCTCGGCTCCTCTTTAGATAAACATATCGCTGCACGGATCATAAGCAATGCGTTCTAGAACAACACTCTGAAGATACTCTAAAGGGTTCCCTCGGTAGTCTAGTAGTACTATACATACTCTAGTTAGTGCCCCCAGAGTTATTGGGCTGAGCACTAATGTTGGACCCCATTCTATATCGAGAGCTACGGGTACACAAGTGCAAACCCTTTTCCTCAGAACCCTTGAATACCTAACCCTTGGGGAACATAAACAACAACATAAACAAATTAAACGATCTATTGACGCACATCCTCGTGTTGTAGTGTTTCTGGCAATACTTCGGTTCATAATTTGGGGATTTCAAAAAAAAAAAAAAAAAAAAAAAAAAAAAAAAAAAAAAAAAAAAAAAAAAAAAAAAAGTCCTGAAAATTTTTCACCATTATTTGGAGACCTGTTCCATTAGATCATCTCTTCCTCTGTCACAGCCCATCTCATATCATTTTTTCGGGAAAAATTCTAATTCCCCGCCCGGCCCCATTATTTCTCTTCACCATTATTTGAGACCTATTCCATTAGACTCATCTCTTCCCCTTGTCACAATCATCCATACAATTTTTCTCTGCAGTGGCCCTCTAACCCCGCCTGCTCCCTTTCCACTTCACCCATCATCATGGCTCATACCCATAACCAAGAACTAGAATCCCGCTTCAACACCCTGCAACAAGAAGTGCAACAACTCAAAGCTACTATTTCCTCGATGCCTCCATTGCCTCCATACAAATGCATCATCTCATTAATGAATGCGTAAGGGCCTGCAATGCATAAGTCAAATACTTAACTTGAATTGCCTTTTGTATCAATACCGCTATTCAAACTCAAAAATCCTCTCGATGACTCTTTTCCGATGCAATAAAATACCTGGGTGAAACTTCTTCCCATTCCTTTCAACCCCATCACTCTTCAAGGGACATACCAAGTGTGGATGTAACCAAATTTGATGGCTTAGGCCCCAATTAGTTGGTCACACAAATGGAACATTATTTCTGGCCATTGAAGTAAAATGATCGTTTGGCCAAACTCTATTTGTGTTCAGATCAAGAACGCTGGCAATGTCAAGTAATGTAGAAAAACTTCCGTTAAGGATATATTGTTTAATTCACTTGTTGCCGAGATTTGCGAACGCTTTGACACCTGATACTAAATCCATTTGGGTCAGTTTTGACAAAATTGAAGCAATCGCACAGTCGAAGACTTCATAGTCAGATTTGAGCATCTAGCTTTTCAATGTAGGGCATGACCGATGCTTTCTTTCAAGAGTGCTTTATCGCTGGCTCCATGAGGAGATGTTCATACATAATTTAATTCCATCACTCTTGGGTGGAGGCTACCAAAAGCTAAAGAAGCACAACAAATTGTTTCCTCTCAAACCGCAAGCCTTCCTTTATCACGCGCCCTAAACCGCGAAACTCACTACTCCTTCAGCTCCATTAAAAATCCAAAATTGACCAAGGTCAAATGGCCGAACGCCAACTCAAAGGCTCCTATTATAATTGTGATGACAACATTTCCCGTGCCGCCAAAATGTGGGTGAACAAAATCTCTTTTATGGCCATCTCTCGAGGATATTCAGAAGACGATGCAGATGACACTCGTACCGAAAGTCAACAAATATTCCACATAATCCCTCCTCCTGGCTCCCAAAGTGGAACCGACATTTCCCTCAATGCTTCAATCAATTTCTTTGCCCCAAACCCCTCAAGTTAATCGGTTACATCAAGAAAAGAAAGGTCATCATTCTCGGGTTGATAGTAAAGACCATTACTTTATTCACCGCATTGCCCAAGAAACCCATTGGCACTCATGCCACGTCACTCTAAAATCATGATTGCCAATGGTGGTTCTATGAAATGTGCATAAGCGCCAGAAAATGTATCCAAATTGGTCACTACCACCTCAAATCCCCTATGTTTGTGATTGACATGGGCTATGCATATCAGAAGGGCGCAGACCGGGCTAAGGACTTTGGGTCCCATTCTCATGTATTTTCTTAACTTAACCATGCAATTTGACAAAAGAGGCCACAAACATAAATTCTCGAGGTATCACCGCTATTCCACCTGAGATCATCAGGCTCATCGATGAAAAACTTGCCAAAAGGTCATTCGGGTGTCATTGCCCAAATCCCATGCCATACAAGCCATTAGAAGACACCAACAAAGGCTCCCCAAGACTCCAAGCCCTTCTTTCTAAACATCAAACAATATTTTCAACTCCACACAGACTCCCCCCTTCCCGCAGTGTCCATGACTTTCCATTCCCCTTGTCCTGGGAATCCTTCCCCCCAACATATGTCCCCATCGCCACCCCTTTGCACAAAAATGAAATTGAAAATGGGTCCAGAACTCATTAATTGCCTGAGTTCGTTCATCCTAGTACGCAGCCCCATCTCCAAGCCGCCATGGTAATCAAGAAAGAAGGTTCTTGGAGAATGTGTCCCGACTCCCGTGTTTCCTTAACAAACTTACAATCAAAGACAAATTTCCATTCCTAGCTATCGATGACCTTTTGGATGACCTGAGGGCGCATAATTCTTTACCAAACTTGATCTTCACTGAGGCTATCACCAGATACGTATGAAAGATACGGACATTAATAAGAGCTGGCTGCTCACACTATGAGGTCCACTATGAGTTTTTTGGTCATGCCCTTTGGCTTGTGTGTAACGCCCCTCCACCTTTCCGTGAGCTCATTATTACATGCACCATGTCTTCCACCTTTCGTCCGGCCATTTTGTCTTAGTTTTCTTTGATGATATCCTCATATAGAAAAACTTGGATTTACCATCTTAATATGTGGATTCGTTCTCCGGCCTACTCTCTAAAGACTTTTCCTAAAACAAATTAAATGTTCTTTGTTCTCATGGAATACCAATAATGCGGAAAGGATGCATGGGTGGACCTCCGAAAGATTGAAGCTATGTAAGACTAGTTTAATCTGGGACTCCCTCAAAATCTTAAGAATTTTGGGCCTCATGTAGGCTACCAATGTTCATGAACTATGGAAAGATTGCACATCTCTCACTCTCCTCAAAAAAGAACTTTTCACTTGGACTCCAGCCTGCCAATATTTTCAAACCTCCGAAGATGGGCTATGCACCACTGCCCTAGCCCTTCCACTTCATTATTCTTTGTGTTGGAATGTGATGCGGAAAGAAATTGGTGCTGTCCTTATGCTAGAGGGTCAAACTTTGGCCTTCACCAACAAAAAAACTATCTGAAAGGAATCTGGAAAACCCATTTATGAAAAAGAAATTTTCATGCATTTTGTATGCCCGCTGAGCTGTGGCATCCGTATCTCTTGTGGAAACGCTTCCAAATCAAGACAAAACATCAAAGCCTCTCAAGTACTTTCTAGAACAAATATTTTCCTCCCTAGAACAAAAAAATGGGTGACTAAGCTCTTGATACTAATAGATCATTTACAAGAAGGAAAAGACAATGTCACATGATGCAATCGGTCTCCAAAAATATGAAGACTTATGATCTATTTTTCTTTCCTTCATTGAAAAATTCGATTGGTTCCAAGTCAGGTGCCGAATGGCTTCAAGATCCCAAAAGTTCCCAGATCCAGCTAGTTAACAAGGCTCTCGCTCTAGGATACCCTCAAGTTCCGTGGATGAGTCATATAAAGTTGTCTCTTGCTTCATAAACAACTAAGCTCAACCTAATCTATTTGGCTACAGCTTTGGATCAGCCAGGAGCGCCACCTGGCCAAAGAACCATCATCAAGGAAGTGCTAGTACGTTGGAAAGACATGACTTCCTAGAGATGCCACTGGGAACCGCCTACCATTCTCAGCTAGCTTGTTGATCTCAAGCCTTGAGGACAAGTTGTTTTTGGTAAGATGTTAAGGTCCTAACCTGTATAGGTAGATCAATGTATTCCCGGATGTAATAAAGGTCAATATTAATAAGGCCTTCAATAAAATAATAGAATATGGATGTAAGAAGACCTAATAGAAATATGCTCTGTAGCGATCTTCCCTCTGGGATGCTTCTCTTATCATATTTAGTATAAATAAGAGGCGAGGGCATGAGAACCCTAGCTTGAATATTTATCAGAAAGCATTGCTCGACGGAGGTTGCCCCTCAAGGCCCGTGAACATTGCTATCTCAATCAAAGTGCTATTTATGTTGCTATTTCTCGTATATCATTTATGTGTATTGTACATTATGTCGATATTTTGACTGCCATTCCTTTGGCCATTTCAGCATTTCTATTTATAAGTTCTGTATATTTTATATCTGGTATCTTGCATGCACTTTGATTAGTGCAGGGAAGAATGGCATAGGGTGGGGAATAGTCCAAGTTCGTAAGACAACAGATGCTTATTCTTCCTTTGCTTGAGAAGAATAGTCCGACATCTCATTATTCTCTACTGAGGTAGATAGCTCTTTCGAGCTCATGTGACAGAGTAGACAATCTGCATAATCAATTTATATCATAACATTGTTTTTGTGCGTGTTTTATCATAGCAAGTTTGTTATGAAGATGATATAGACCACATCGTGGTGGATATGTTCCACTTTTCATGAGGCAAATATTCTTTCAGAGCTCATAGATGTGAGTGAAATATTCTACTATTACATTCGCCAAATTTATATCCTAACATTGTTTCTATGCAAGCTGCTAATGGACAAGCCTGTTATGAAGACTGTATGACCGTAGATGAAGACTATTGTGGTGGATGTGTTCCAATTTTTGTGACTATATGTCAGAATCAAGAGCTTGTGTGTTACTTGGTGTAGTAGTGACCTAATCGATTGTAGTTATGTACTACTATGGATAGACATAGTTGTGTTTCATTGAATGACATTGTTCTGATAACCATGTAGACTATCAGTTGTGTTGAAAATGATTATCATCTAGATGAATGATGAATAGAGATTTTCCGTGACGAGTCTGGTTCAGAGAATTTACTTCTCTAGATTATAAGATGGCTCTTGTATCACTCTATGATTGTAAGGACTTATCCAAAGATCCCATCTAATCACTCAAATGAAGTATGGTTTCGAGATGATGCAAATGATTTGCAGGTAAAGATGCTCATGATCTAGTCATGAGATAGTCTAGACGACTATATTGATGTGCTAATGGGTAAATGGTATGTTTTGTGCTCAAGACCATTACATGTAATACCTCCCTAGCTGGGAGGAAGTGTTAATATTATGTAGTAGCTACAGAGGTATTTACCTCCACGGTGAACTCGACGAGAATAAAAATACCTCGAAAGAAAGAGAACCCTAATGAGTTGGCTAATAACCCTAGAAGTCTTGCTCTTGCTCAAGAATATAATTTATATTAGGCTATTAGCCTCCAAGAGAAGAAGCTCCACGTAGTTTCAATAATAATATATTGAACGTGACACATATCCGTAAGGAGAAGCTCTGTCTCAAAGAATCCTGCAAAACCAAAGATAAATATAGGGTGCCACCTCATTTTGAGCATTCTGCACTGTACCTCTGCTTGGTGCTATTACGTGGAGGACAGGTGTACAAAATGCTAAGAAATAGTTTTCGTGGATCGGACTATCTCTTGGCTAGGGTTTGACTATTTTGATCAGCTGCTGTTGGAAGCGTTATCCTTGGAGGGAGATGTGCTACACCTTGTTTTGGCTATCTAGCCTAGGGTTTTCCGACTAATTCTCACCAAGGTTAGGGTGCTCAGGGGTGGATTCTACCTATGGTTGGGTGAAGAGGTTATCTTCAATGGTAAAATGAACACAATAATATCTCTATATTCTAACATTTCATGTAAAGAATCCTCAACCGGTTTATAAAGATAACGAAGACATCTCTGTGGCTTTAAAGATGTTGGAATATCGCCTCTACCTTGAAAAAATTTAATCCACACTTTCTTACCGAGGAAAGTGCTCGACAATTACTCTGTAACATACTAGATATAAAATGTATGCGTAATAGAAATAAAATTTATAGTAATGGTAGAATAATGTTAATATAAACTTAACATCACCACAATAACTCGAAATGATATAAGAATAACAACAGTAAATAGCACTTTGAATCAGATAATGTTCATCACCGAGGGGGGAAACTTCCAGTAGAGTAGAGCTCTATTGTAATAATATCCAAGCTAGGGTCCACATACCCTCGCCCCTTATTTACACTAAACATGTCTATCAAAAGAAGTATCTAGAGGAAGATCCTTCTAGAAGCGTAGCTTCTATTAGGGTCTCTCTTACATCTACTTTATTCTATTTTATTGAAATGCCTTATTAATATTGACTCCTATTACATCCTAATATATTGTTAGACTCCATGTGCTGTTAGTACCTCAACACTCCTCCTGGCTGGGGATAAAGTGACCTCTTGGTCTAGGATCGATTTACACAAGAACCGGAGTGGCTCTCAAGTTCCCACTAATCCCTCAGAATTCTTTACCATGGGCATTTTCTCATTTAACTGCGCGAAAAATTGGATTCGCGAGGGTCTTTTTAATCCAACAGAGTCTTCACGTGACCTCAGGATTAAAACCTGGGGTTTGAGATTTTGAAAGTAGTAACTTCAACTCTTTGGAGCTTCTAAGCCAGAGTTTTTTCCTGGTCACAATGCCTCGTGGTCTCCTAACGCTGGAAATTGGATAATTCTTAGAGGGCTCATGGATCAATGGTCAACACTTCCCAAAACGAAAGCGGTTGTGATCCACTCTGAAACTCTGGTCTTCGGGACCTCTAGCTCCTAAACAACACTAGACTCCTGAATTGTTAAATTTCAAAGTGACGGAGGGCATAGATCCACGGTCCACGTGTCCCTGATAATAAATGACTTGGATTAACTTCAGGCTTCGGGACTTTGGGCCTTTTCATGCCTGAACACTTTTCACCCATGATCCTCCAGATAGTTGGAATCCCAAATACATGATAATTTGTGGACACGTGTCCCTTACAGCCGATAGTCCAGATTTACTCCAGGCTCCAAGACTTCGGGGATTTTGCCTCCTCCACAACACGAAGTCCGAAGGACTTAAGGGTTATCATTTGTGCTTCTTACATGGATCTACGATTGTGTGGGGTTCTAACTTCCCCCTAACATATCTTGTCTATCCACCTTGGAACAAAGAGATTTATCTTCCTTAATATTCTTTTGCTTGAAGGACTTAGAATATGGAGCACACCTTGTGCTTCCCTCCTAATCTTTTCTCTCGAAAATACTCAAACCTTTGTGCACACTTTGAACTTTTCTTACAGTCTAGCACTTCGACTGTTCTCGCCTTCTACACTCCTACCATAGGATTTGTGCACTCTTGCACTATATCTTTACTTGAAATTCTTCAAAAATTAACAAAGTGTTGACTTTGTGCATGCTTTGCACTGATCTCTCCTCTGAGCTTTTATACTCCAATGAGTATAGGCGCACTCCTTGCACTCGCTCTGCGTAAACTTATGCAATATCTCCTAAGTTATTCAAACCTGTAATGGTTCGGCCTCCGCACTCCTTTTGTGGGCACTATGCAATCCTTGCACCGAGATTTCAGAAGAGAAAAAATTAAAACTTAAATAAACATTAAGGATTCATTCAACAATTCATTTAGATGCACACACACATAAAACACAAAGACAAATAACACAACATTTACCCAGTTACTAAATGAAAATCATGCTCAGAAATCTAAAGGAAATTCTCTTCTTCTATATTCCTTCAACAAATATTTACAAGGAGTTCAACAACTCTCAATAGCTTTCAGGTTCATCTTTCAACAATTTCCAACAACCTCTTTTGGGAATAGATTATATTGTTTTATACATGAGGGGGATTCTTGAGCCTTCCCTCCAAGATATTCTAATGCTTTCATATCACAATTAAAAGAATCATACTACTAGGCTTATTATAGTAAATGATTAATTACACATTATATATGAGTTGGCGCTCAAAATGTGTACAATCCTACATGAATTAAAAGCAAATACAATCCCTTGGAGCACATACAATGGCTCTAGCTTCGAGATCTCATGGGATATTTAATTATAACGCTTCCAAAATTTAAAGTGACCCACCCTCCTTGGAATCCAAACCAGTTAAGTGCATTGTGTTGGATGTTGAGTCGTCTTCCACCTTGCCTCATTAAATGACGACGGTGATGCTCCTGCATCACTTTATCTATTGTTTGCTTGGTTGGTTGCATGTATATTTTTTTAAGAGGTGTGTTTCTCTTCGGGTTCATAGTTGGCCTTAGGAAGATATCGCAACATGCAAGGTCTCAATCCTAAAATTTATGACCATCAAAGAAATCCTTCAAACAAAGAAGTTATTAACGAGGAAATGCATTCTCAATTCAGGAGTGTAGCTATCAGAAGTGACCACCATGAAGAAGAACCTGTTACAACCTTCGTAGCAGGCATTTTCCTCACAATAAATCTTCCTATCATTGATACGCATGACCCATTGTTCATTTAAATTCCATCATCAGAATATATTTGTGTTTATTCTTCTTACAATTTACCATTTGGTTCAGCCATTAGGAGGTATTTTTCCATGAACCCATCGTCTTTTGGTTTCCCTGAAGGACTTGGGAATTTATCTTTTTCGACAACTCCTATAGTTAATACTATTGGTACTTCTTCTTTATCAGAAACATTGGTGACCCAGGTAACCCCGAAACAACCACTTGTGAATGCATCTCCCTTCACACATGGGTTATGTAATATTATTTCTTCACTATTTCCACACATGCACACACCAAGTGCTTTACTTGGTTGTCCCATCGATCAGATGGCCAGTAGTCAAGTCATTCACACAATGACAATTACACAATATACTCACCCTCCCTCTCCAACCTTACAAATGGGTACACCCTTTGTTGGAGGTCAATATTCAATGGGAGGCCAACCTTTAGCTGGGGGGGAACCTTTAGTTGTAGGGAAACGTTGTACTAGGGGGAAAACTTTAGCCACGAGGAAAACTCCTATGTTGGTGCAACATAAAAAAACTTGGGGACCATCCACTCCTGCAAGTCCTTATATCCCTACTTCCACTAGCATGTGTCCTATACAGCCTGATCCAGGAGTTTCTAATACTTTGTGGGGTCAACCCAATCCAGCGGCCATTCCTCAGCAAGGAAATTTTCCCTATTGATCTCTAAACCCCATGATTCCAACACAACATCCCCCTTAAACACAATATATGGTAGTTCCATTGGGTCAACCACAATACATGGGGGACCAATAGGTCAATATCAGTATGTAAGAGGTCCATATGTTCAATCACAGTACATGGGTGGACAACTAGGACAACCACCATACATGGGTGGATAATTAGGACAACCACCTTACATGGGTGGATAGCCCGAAGAGTCACCATACATGGGGGGACCTTCAGGTCAACCACCATACATGGGAGTACCGTCTAGTTTTTCCATCTCGTCGTAACATGGATATGGTCCTATTAGTGTTCCCATGCCACATGGTTACCACCAGTATCCACATGATAACCGACAACTTCCTTTTTTGGCTACGTTAGATTTTCCATATATGTCGCATTTGACAAAAAATCCCATTCAGCATGCCATGTTTTGGCCCTCCATCCCTGCCAAATTACCGTATGACATCCTGAAATTTGACAGAAAAATCGGGGAATATCCTAACGATCATGTTATGACTTTCCATTTATGGTGTTCTTCAAACTCTTTGATGGATGAATCCATTCGTCTGAGGATTTTTCAGAGAACACTTACAGGTGTAACAACCAAATGGTATATCGAGTTGTCGCGTAACTCCTTTTTCGACTTTAACTCTCTTTCCATGACTTTTTTGACTCATTTCCATTTTCCTATATGTTACGAGACTAGTATTTTGACCTCACTCTAGAAATCATAGATCCACATTCTATTGATTTGTGGCTATGTTTTGTCTTCTCGTAACTCCACTGTGTATTTTTCATGGTTGCGATCAATTCATGTCATGGATGTATGGATCCACATTGTATCTATGGTGGCCATATACTTAGTCATTATTTTCATGGATCCGCAGTGTATTGGTTAGTGGCCATGCTTTGAGTCAACTCATATTCCGAGCATAGGTATGATTTCCTCAAGAATGAAACATATATTTATACTATTTGATGGTTGTTTGCAACTTCTACCAGGTTCTCCTACTCTAGAACCCTTGCATTGAAGAATTTGTAAATTGTTTCATCCATCAGTTTCTCTTCTGGCCTCACACTTTAGGGGGCATCTATTACACATCAAAATGCCACACTTAAGTGTCATATGCACCTTGTTAAGTGTCGCATGCAATTTTTTAAGTGTCGTATGCACCTTACTAAGTGTCGCATGAAATTTTCCAAGTATTGCAACTCGTTGAAGCCATGAAAAACATTTTCCATGATCCCCGAGTCATGTTGGAGGAAGAAACCCATCATTTCAAGGTCACAAACATGATTTTTACTTGAAAATTCGACCATTTTTGGGCATTTATGAAGGGTGGCGCCACCCTGTCCATGTATAGGAAGCATAGGTTCTCCCCTTGCCATGTTAAGGTGGATCCACTAGCTCATTGTCTCTAACTTAGATGGAGTGCCACTTTGGTTAGAGGAAAATATGGAGAATCCCACCTTTTCCTAAGGGACAGATCTGAAGAGATGAGGTTGGTTTTTCTTGAATCCTATCCTATGGATCTATCTTAGGATCAAATCCCAAATCATGGATCCATATCCTCAACCAATTCCCTAAATATCCCATGGTGGTTGAGCCTCCCAATCCTATAAATTGAAGGCATTTACAAGGTAAAATTGGGGAAGATCTCATATGTCAAACCTTTGATCCCGAGAGAGGGAAATACATTGAAGTGTCATCATTTTGAAGTCAATACTTTCATGAAAGGTTTGGATGAGGAGAGCTTGGAGAAGATTGTTGCAGCATCAAACATGCTTCGTAAGTTCCTTCCTTTGGATTTCCATTTAATATCAACTTGGCATATTCCCTTCATTCTACTTTTCATGATAATGTCTATGCTTAAGTCAAATTGGGTATAGATAGATCTGGTTTTTATCTAACTAAATATAGTAGAATTAGGAAGGTTTTCTTGCCTCTCTTTTTTTAGGTCTCTTTGGTTGCTAAAGGAATTGGAGTAGCGAAGCAAAAGGATGGAGCATCGAGGACAAACTTCAGGAAACAGGTATGTCTTCATCTTTATATCTATAGGTTAATGAGCTAGATCTGTGAGGAAAGTAGCAACCATTTGTTTACATTTTTCTTTGGACCAAAGAATGGGTCTTGGTCCAAAGGGGATCTTAACCTTTCTGCAGGGTAATATTTCTCATAACAATGTTGAAGGTTATAAGGACTATACTGTTTAAGTGATGATAAGGGTTAATACTCATAAGCATTAGGGGTCATAATATTTCTTTTCTTACATTAAGGGTCATTATGGTTTGGGGTGATAAAATTTAAATTGATTAGAGATTAGGGGTTACCTGTGAGGGACTATAGCGGTTATGGATTGTAGTGTTGTGGAATAAGAGATTATAGAGGTTAAGGGTCATATCCAAATGGGTGAAAATTACACATGTATATAGGTGTTATCAATTAAGGATTATAAGTCATAGGGATTAGAAGTTGGGAGTTAAGGGTTATTGGGATTGGATATTATGGGTTGTGTGTGTTTATGATTGAAGATTAGGTTTTATAGGGTTTAGGGGTTCTAAAATTTACATGGTGTAGGGGTTATATTATGGGGACACAATGGGTGAGAATTATGAGTTAGGGGTTATAAGAGTTATTTAATTGAGATAATATATTAAACATTAGGGAAGAGAAGAGTTCTATGGTTTTGTGGTTAGGGTCATAATGGATAAGGGTTATACATGTTATATAGGCTAGGGGTTAATGATTATATATGTTCTAAGAATGAATGATAATATGAGTTAATTATTATAAGGTTTAAGAATTATATGGGTAAGAGTTATAAGTGTTAGGGTCTGTTTCAATTAGGGGTTAGGTGTAAGAGGTTATTAGTGTTAGGGTTTATGAGTTAGGAGATATGGTATTAAGGGTTATATGCTAGTAGTTAGGGGTTATATGGATTAGGGTTTTAAATGGTTAAGTGTTATAAGGGTTAGGTTTTAGGTAAGTTAAGTCTTATGGGTTAAAGTTTACATGTTTTTTTTGTTTGTTAATTGGTCCGGACCTTCTTGGAATCGGGATTAACCTTCATCTTGAGAAACCGCGACTCAGGGGCATCCAAGCCATCAAAATCACCCGAGGATCACACCCAGCCTGAGCCACACCAACCCTTAACATGATTGGATTTTTTGTCCCTGGGGGTTTCGAACCAGTGACTTTTCAACACGGAGTGGCTTAACAACACACTCTGTCACCGACTGTCCTACACCTCGGGGACGGTTAAAGTTTACATGTTAATAGTTATATGTGTTAGGTATTTTAGGTGGTATGTGCATTATGGATTATATTATTATTATAACAGTTAGAAATTAGAGTTTATTGGGTATAGGTCTTAGGGTATAAATGGGTTAGGGTTATATGGTTTATAAAGGTTAGGGGTTATAGAGATCATTTTTCTATATGAGTAATATTTTTGGTGACTAAGTTAATTTAGTTTATATGT
>SNQJ01S0010811.1:88437-105470 GCA_010110895.2 Picea sitchensis | reverse complement strand
ATAGTTTTTTTTTGTTGTGAAGGAGTCATGAAAGGTTGGATGCAGTTGTAGGAGGGTTAAAATTGCATGTCCAAACATCCAACAAATAAACATATTTCTTTTGTTTTTATTTGTAAATAAGGTATGGCATTTCATATTCTATGGACATTGAAATGTTTCTACTATCTCATAGATTATACAAATGTTTGTCTCATGCAAGGGTTTATACTATCTTAGAGTTATAGGATTTCCACAAGCTTAATCCTCATAGATTAGAGAGTTGGAGTAGAGTGTAGACATTAAGATTTAATTTTATGCTAGTGTTCGCAACTTGAATTGAATATGTTTATAGAGAATGAATTAAATGTGTTTGCAAAGAAAGAGTGTGTGGTTATGTCCAAATAAGAAGGGTTTAAATGAAATGGTTCCTTGTTTGAAGTGTGTTGTAGTTGTTTAATTTATTGTTGGGAGAATGTGAAATGACTATTCCGTGGAGACAACAGCTGTGTTTTATTGATTGCATTTATGTTCCCAAAGGAACAACATTCTCCCTTAGCTTGGTCAATCAAGATTTATGTAATTCATGATTGAATCAAAAGATATTATGCATGCAAAACTTGATCTTATAGAATATTCGAACTTGCTTCAAAGTAAACCAACAATATGTAATTTTACTACTTGTTGATAGAGAAGAGTGGTGTTGGATCTATGGTAATCATAGGCCTTCTTCAAGAAGAGCAAAGAAGGAAGAGGTGAGAGGAATCAAAATTGCATATTTGGAAAGGTAGTTGTGGTCTACCTCCAAGTGAGGGAACATTTTTGGGTGCTCAAGGATTTTCTTAGGTGAGTTTCACATTTATGACCAAACTGTAAATCTTAGCTTCCATTAGTGGAAGAGATGGCAAGTCTACTAATATGTAAATCATCACGGATATTCCACTAGAACAATTCGTCACAGCAGATCTTACAAGTTTATATGAACATATTGTTATGGAGTGTTTTACTTAATATTCAAATTTAATATCACTAGTTAGCGTACAAAATATTGAAATAAGCTTAGATTGAACTAAAAGAAGCTAAAACAAATGCCACACCGTCCACACAATAAACACAAGATGTACCCTAGGAAGCCCAATATGGGAAAATCCAATGGGGGTGAGGACTATGCCTAGTTTTTTTCTTCTCATCTATGAAATGCAAATGCAAAGAAAGGTAAACTCATTATGGAGTCGCCATGGACGTTGTGGCTTGTGTGGCTACTACAAGGTCTTCTAATTCTTTTTTTATGCTCCAATATTCCACTTCCTTGCTCCTCTCAACTATGGAACAATAATCAATATAATAAGAATGGACCCTTTCCTTTCCTAGCAACTTGATATTTAACATGTCCTAATAGTCAGTTAGGGGTTAGGGTTTTTGTATGCCTCAACTCTCTATTAAGGTCAAGGTTTTGGACTCTCTAAAATATTCTTGAAAGTCTACACATGACTAGCTCCACATGTCAAAGTAATAGGAATTGATGTGGCATCCACTCAATACCATGGTGGTCAACAACATAAGTCAACTTGTAGGAGGCATAACTTTCTCATATGAACTCTGATTGAGGTGATTTTTTCATCATTGGAAAGATCGTGATGTGTAGCCAACACCAAGAGGTTAGGAACTTTGTTCGCAAAGTTTTGACCCTAAAAGAGGTCATTTAATGCCTCAAGTATGCTTCGAAATTTTCTAAACCTCTAATCACGAAAACAAGACACGCCCCTGAAATGGCCCTACAAGCCAATAGCTCCAATTTCTCCACTCAAAAAGTACTAAAATAGATGACAAATTATATAATGATCTATTTCAAATAATCTATTGTTGAGCACATGCGTGGATTCTAAATGATTGATGTTGTTGATAATGTCTCCATCAATGGTGAGATGTATTGGTAGTTTTTTGTTGTGAGGGAGCCATAACCAATGGAATGTTAATTTCAAAGGGAGGGTTAAAAATGTACAACAAGACATATAACTAGCTAGTAGATTTCTTTTGTTTTATTTGTAAATAAGGTATGGCATAATTTCATGTTTTGTGGAAGTTGAAAATTTTCTACTATCCCAAAGTTGCATATAAATGTTTATTTCATGCAATAAATATAAACATCATTAAAATTTATTTTTATTCCATCCTCGATCTTGTGGTTGTAATTTTTCTTATTCTTTGGTTCACATAAATTATAGAGAAGCATGAAATACAAATGGTAGTTGCCATTCATATTGTATATCATCTTAATGCACAAGATCTAAACAACAATGGACTTGGTTATTAACTAATAGTGTTAACAAGCATTGACTTCAAAACATTTGTCTAGCTATTTGAACACTACTTTATCGTTAAAACATAAGCTTGTGAGCAAGTTAGAATAATAGTCATGGTCCACAAACACAACAAATCTACAATGTTTTCATGGAACGATTATGGACAAGGTTTATAAAGCATATATGAAGTATACTTTCATTTCACAGAGAACGCTTTATCCTAAGATCCATCATTGTTATTGTACGTATCTCCATATCGAAAAGATTCTACTATCATTCCTAACTACTCTATGATTCAACACTCTCATAGCCTCATTTTCATCTCGGACAATTTAAGGTTTTTTCTCATCAAAAATAGACATTGATCACCACACCCCTTCTCGTTGATGTATATGTAACAATGATCTTAAATTAGAAAGACACTTTATTTTATTTTCTTCTCCACATTATAAAATGTATATTATATAATAATACCTAATCAACAATTCTCACCATTTAACATATTAAAATCATTTTCAAAACCAAAACCTTGTATCAAATATCTTGCTTTACTACTTGTATAACAACTCTACTCTAGACTCAACCCCATATAGGACATCTCATCTCACTACTCATACTTCACATATAGAAAACCAATAAATATCTTATTAACTTTCAAAAGAAACAAATAAATATCTTAAAAGAACACTAACCATCTCATCTATTTCATAATTGAGGACTCGAGTGAGTCTTATATCACAAACTCTTCTTAGATTTCCTTTGTTTTGAAGTTAAAAAATGTTTAAATAGATTGTATTGTCCTCCAATGATTTGAAGGTGGGTAGGTGAGAAGAGTTCGCGTGGAACAAAATCCGATTGTAGGAATATGTCACTATCCATCTTTGTTGGTGGAATACCTACAGCGCATAAATAAAAATCAAGTGAAAAGGTCACAACCTACGATCCCAATATCATCAAGGATGTAGGGTGGCTTTCAAGCTTCTAAACATAAACAATATATTAATGGGAGGGTAAAAAGGCATGAAAAGACATTCCATGAGGAAACAACAATACTAAGACCAGGTTTAAGTTATAATTAAATATATATAATTAATTAAAAATAAGATGATGAAATAGAATAATATGGTGAGGCAGAGGAAATGTGGTATGGAGAGATAGTCAAATTAATATGTGATGGTGATGAAGAGGACGTGTGGGATGGTGAGGTAGTAGGTGAGACAAGGGCTTTTTAGACAAAGAGGTGAGAGGTGTGTAAGTAAATGATATTGGATATTTTATAAGAGATGGAAAAGTAATATAATGATGAGTTTTTTTAAGAAATAAGTAGGGGAAAGTGGGTAATAATATAGTGTTAAGAAATAGAACATATGATAAGAATTTGGTGGAAAAGGCTTTAAATCATATTCAATGTATGCATTCATAATACATGTATTTGTTTAGTTTTAGATCTAGATCTTACTAACAACTCATCAATGGATAATGACAACACCTCATCAATGGATAATGACAACACCTCATCAGTGGATAAGGATGACAACTCATAAGAAGATGGTCATGGACTTTGTGATTGTCTAGGGGTTTATAGTCTAAATGAATGGTGGTTTGTTTTTTGGTTAAAAGAATGCACAGATAAGAAAGCGATACATGGTGAATGGAGTATTAAATTAATCCATTGTGTGGTGAATGGACTATTGCATTGGTGGCATTATTTTGAGGCAAAAATGAAATTTATTTGATACAAAATGGAAGACTCGGGTGCCTTGATGACATAATTGGTAAACTTGGTATATGGTTGATCGTTATACCATCAAATTGTAATAGAATTTGTTCACAAGCCTTGTGAAAGGTTGTCAAAGTTTAGTTAATGAAGGTTTGTAATTGGTGAGATATTAATTTGTAAAAGGGATCACACTCACCATGCACATGAAGGCCACTGAAGGCTTCCAATTGTACTTGGGCGTTGTTATTGCAAGAAAGATACCCATAATAAAATCATTTTTTGGCTCATGTCTCCTAGACTTGGCATGAAATCAAAATAAGGGGGTCTTAGGAACACTTTTCCTTGTGTGAGATTGTGGAAGATTTTCTTGGATACTTGTGATGTTTTATGTCTTGTGTTTGTGTCTAGCCTTTTCACACATATTTAATTTTGCAAATGAGCAAGCACACTAAGTGACAAATTGTAAATCCATCAAGCACAAACACTTATTTGAATCAAGAGTTGAATTGTAAAAGTTGATGAAGGATAAGACATGTAATCTAAGTCATTGACTTGTACAAAGGGTGAATTTTCAAACCCTTTCAAAGTCAGTTGTGGAACTTGTCAAACATAGGACCTACTTGAAATTTGAATAAGGAGGTCAAGTGATCAAATCTTTGTAAAAAAACACACTTTGGGGTGCATTATCAATTGTACTCAGCATGCTAAGGTTGACAACTAGCAAGTGGGTATGATATAAAATACACAAATGCAAGCGAGCGAGTACAAAAGAGCATGACAAGTGAAAAATCTAAAATGGGTAAAGGAGGAAAGCGTTTGCAAAATGTCAATCAAGAAATCAAAGAATTATAAGACTCCTTACATGAATCAGATAAATGGGTTGTTGATCTTCACAAGAAAATTGATCTTGAGGATAATTAACTAAATTAATAGAAAAGGAGCAACAAATGACCTCATACAAATAGTTGATGCAACTTGTGACACAAATGATCTAATGTAAAAGGTTGATGTTACTTGTGATACACATGCCCTGATGGTTGATATACAACAGTATAAGAGATGGTTGATGATTCCTTAACTAGTCATGAGGTAGAATCATACAGTAAATTGATGAAGGAAAGCCTTGTTGAAGATGAGTCACAAAAATAAGCAAGGGGTGATATCAAAAGTAGTATCAATGAAAGTCAACTTGAATTTTCTTTTCAAGTTACACAAGAAAACATTTATGAAGAAATACAAAATGGTCTTTACAAGATGATTGTTAGACCTTAGGAAGGATTGCAACTCAATGGGAATTGACACAGTTTAGAATATGGCATAGGAAACCAATTTTGTATTATGGATTACTCCAATCCAATTCAGTTTGTGAGTGTGGGATTTATTGATGAAAAATTGAAGGTTTTAGAGGTTAATGAAAAAGTTAAAAATGTTGATGATACAATTGATGATAACAACATTGATAAAAGTTATGATAAATACCATCATTGTTATAGACTTGACCATAGAGACACACAGTGTTTTGATATCCATCCTTGTCTTCATTGTGGGAAGAAAATTCATCTTTCAGATAAATGTCGAAAGAAGAAGATAAATAAATTAATTCATTATGGTTGGATGAGTTATTGGCGATGGAATCAAAATAAGTTTCTTAAGTCTTACCATCTACTTTAGACACAGGTAAAGACATATTTGCATGGAGAAATCAAAAAAGCAAAAGGCTTTCAAATAGTTATTCCAGATGAAGATTTTAGGCATTATAGGGTCACTATTCTACATGTCTTTTAAATTGAAACATGAGTCAAATAGAAAGGTACTCTCTTGCACTCAAGGTGGGGAGTACATTGATGAAGACTAAATTGAACTCTCTTTCACCTTCAAGGGGGGAATATATTGTGAAAATGGTTAGTGGTCAACCAAAACCACTACATTAATCAAATCAAAATAGTTAGTGGTCAACCAAAAACCACCAAATACAGTGATAAATCATTGCAGAATAGAAGAATCCAAAAACTCAAGCTTGGATCCCTTCCACTTAATTCTCACCTTGCACTTCATAGGGGGGGATATTAATGATGATAGTTAGGCTTCAAGTTTTGAAGTCCTATCAATCAAAATTCAATTAGAATTTGGGAATTCCATCATGGAAACTAGTATCCTCAACATGATCAATCTCTTCAAAGCAGCATATTTGGGAAGTTCTTGCATGGAATCTAGAATCCTCTTATTTCTCTTCAACTATTTATTGGGATATTGATTGACACTAATTGTGTCTAAATTCATAGAGAACTTCAGTGATCATATGCATTCATTGATGGCATAATGGTGATCCTGTTTGTTCTCCAAATTAGCAAAAGATGTTAATTTCTTCTAGCCAAATTACTTGGAAAATGATCAAGCAATCAAGAAATGTTCAGACATGACAGTTGTTCAATTCTAGAAATTTTACTCTCTTTCAAAGTTCATTTTAGATGAACCATTCAACATCCATATTAGTGGTTTTTTGGGCATTCTTCATTAAATCTCAGTTCTGAAGTTTCATATTAAAGATTGAAAAGATATCAATTTATGCACTAGTTCATGTTGCCTTATTGGTATAATTACTTAGGCTTGTGATTGAGGGGGGGAATGTTAGATCGACGGTCCCTTGACAATCACAAAGTTTGAGACCACCTTCTTATGAGTTGTCATCCTTATCTACTTATGAGTTGTTGTCATTATCCACTAATAAGTTGTCAGTGAGATATAGATCTAGAGGAAGTCAAATACATGTACTATAAATTGATATCATGGGATGAATACATCTGTTGAGAATGGCATAAATCCTTTTCTGCCAAATTATTTTGTTTTTCTTTTGTTCTATTTCTGAACATGTATAAGATTAAGCAATTTGAATGATTTTACGGGAAAATAATTTATAGTTTTTAAACAATTTGGAAGAATTTAGAAAAAAAAACTATAAGTGTTTTGTTGTTCTATTGTTTTTCAATTTAAATGTATCATTGATCCAGGTGGATATCGGTGGCCACCCACCTATTCCACTGGCTTGAAAAATAGTTTTCCACCTTGGCAGTTTTTCGAGTTCCAAACTTCTAGGGCCATTTTGAGGCCCTAAACAACATTTTTTGGGGATTTGTGGCCTAGGTGACTGCCAAAAGCTCTAACCTGGACCAGCAGAAAATCGTTCTTCTCAATTAGACCTTTCCAACGGGCTATCGTGCACCTAAAACAAAGATCGCACGCAAAAGTTACAACCCCAGGAAGTTGATGTACTAACTTACCCAAACAGGGCCCACATGACTTTTGGCACTTCATCTCCTAGGGTTAGGTTTTTTGATGTCTAGGGTTTTTGACATTCTGGTTTATTGTAAAAAGGCCTTCAGATCCTCATTCTAATCATATTCTTGCGAATGAGCGCAACCGTCACATCTCTTCTCAGAGATAAGCCGCCACCATTCCAACAAGCTTGTTTTATGTTGCATTTTACAGTTTCAACTTATTTCCTTATTGAATAGAAAACTGATTTTATTGTATCTATGTTATTCTATGTTAAGCATCTTTTAATAATATGTATTCATTTTGTTCTGCTCCTAAAATTCAGATCAGTGGTATCAGAGCAGTTTGATCCTTGTCATCTTAAGGCATGTCCCCAATGAGGTCAAGGTACAAAGAATTGGGTCTCGAGCTTATTTCTCTTGAGGACAAAAGCTCTTGCACGCCCAAGTGACCTCTCATGGCAGGAGAAAAGAAATATGGCAGGACAAGAGATAATTTCAAAAGGTTGCTTGAGGAATCCCTCGCGCAACATAGGAACGAGATGATGGATAGTTTCACGCAAATCCTTCGGTGGCTACCAACAGGTGACACATCTTCCTCGAGCAGATGCACCACCCCCTTCAAGGTACAAATCAACTTCAATATTCCTATATTTGAAGTTCAGGTAGACAATGATGTTGTAGACAAGTGGTTGAATCTACTAGAAGGGTATTTTTTTGTCCATAACTTTTCGAATAGAGAAAAGATTACTTTTTCTCTCCTCAAAGTCGTTCCCCGTGTCAAGGATTGGTGGGAAACTTTCTGTGAGCAAAAGGAAATAGAGGAACCCTCATTATTTATAGTCACGACCACCTGGGAATCCTTCAGGGATGCTATTGAGGAACAATACTACCATGTCAGAAGTTATGACGACTTATATACCAAATGGACCACACTGCGGCAAGAAAGAGACCAAGCAGTGCCAGAGTTCGCAAATATCTTCGATACATTGCGCACCAAGCTGGGTATCAAAGATTCAGAGCGACATTTGGTGCGCTACATAGATACATCCAGACTGAAATGGAATTTCTAGACATCTCATCATTGGGCACGACCTACTGATATGCTATCAAAATCGAGGAAAAGCTCAAACAAAAGACGTGGCAATTTGGGCCTGGGAACCCCTCACAGGAAAAGCCAGGAAAGGGCGGCCCCAACCCACAGAACAAAGGATAGAGAAAATATGGATAGTATCAGGACAACCAGTCCAAGGCGCAAGCAAAGAAGGACACCAGAAAGACAAAGAAAGATATCGGGAAGTGGTGGGACTTCCATAAGAGGCCTTGGCATAACACTGTTGAATGTCGCTCAAAGAAGTCGTTGGTGGCCGAAGTGAAAGACTTTGAATCAGATGCGGGTTCTAACCCTGAGTCAGAATAGGAAAGGAGAAGACGGATCATTGATGTGGAACTCAGTGCCACCGTTGCTACCACCAAGCTCTAGCCTAGTGAACCAAACGAGCCAAAAGAAGGAGAGTGCCTCTTCCATTCACATATGTGGGTAAAAGGCACCCTGTTGCACTTCATCGTTGATAGCGGTAGCCAGAAGAACCTCATCTCAATAGAGGTCATCAAGCATCTGGCCCTACCGACAACGTTGCACCCACAACCCTACACCATTGGATGGCTCTGCCAAGGAAGCGATCTCCGCGTCAGCCAACAGTGTCGATTGTCGTACGACATCAAGCCCTTCAAAGACAAGGTATTGTGTGATGTTGCTCCTCTCAAAGTTTGTAATGTTCTTTTGGGCCAACCTTATTTACAAAAATGTCATGTTATATATGATTATATGCATCGTAGTGTTATTATTACTTTGAATAGGAAATTGTACAGGATACCCGAGGCAGTCCCTCCTAGTGTTATTTCCTTGATCTCTTCCAAGCAATGCAGGAAGGTCATCTTTTTCTTTGTGATTCTCTCTCAGAGTGAGCAAACAATTGCAGCCACATCTAGAGCCTCCGTGGTTGATCTCTCCACACAATAAAATCAAGTGGATAAGGTCGTGGAAGAATACTCATATATCTTCTCCTCTCCTATCAGGGTACCTATGCACTTTTAGGTCAAGCATCCTATTGATCTTACCCCAGGCACATCGCTACCCAATGGGACCGTCTATCTCTTCTCTCCATTATAAAATGAGGATATTAAGAGGCATATCCAAGAACTACTCCACAAGGGGCACATCCGTCCCAACTCATCGCCTTGTGGAAGACCAATCGTGCTGGTGTAGAAGAAAGATGGGACCTGGCAACTCTGCATTGAATACCAGGCCTTGAGTAAAATCATAGTCCTAAACCAGTACTCGATTCCCTGAATCAACGAACTCCTTGATCAACTCATAGGGGCCAAATACTTCAGTAAGATTGATCTAAAGTCTGGATATGAACAGGTCCCAATAGAACAAACAGATGTATGGAAGACTGCCTTCAAGTCAAAAGAAGGTTGTTTTGAATGGTTGGTCATACCATTTGGTTTGACAAATGATCCAAAAAAATTTATGAGGATGATGGATGATATCCTATGACCTTTCACCAATACTTTTGTAGTGGTGTATCTGGATGACATCCTCATCTACATCAAGACTTGTGCGGAACACTTGCAACATATTCAACAGATTTTGCACACCCCGTGACAACACAAACTATATGCAAACTTGGAAAAATGCTCCTTCAGCATGGACAGGGCCCATTACTTAGGCTACATCATTGATCATCATGGTGTGCATGTGGATCTAGCCAAGATCCAGGTCATCCGTGACTGGCCAACCCCAACCACACTAACTGAACTTCATAGCTTCTTGGGCCTCGCCAATTTCTATTGCAGGTTCGTGTTGGGATTCTTTCATATCGCATGGGCCCTCGGCCAAGTAACCAGGGGTGGCGGTAAGGAAAAAATTGTGTGGGGCATGTCCCAACAACAAGATTTTGATGACTTGAATAAGCGTTTGTGCCCATCCCAATTACTTGCATTACCGGACCTACAACATCCCTTTGAGATTGAGACAGATGCTTCAAACTATGTTGTGGGCGTCATTCTCACTCAACACGACCACCCTGTGGCATATCATAGTGAGACACTATCAGATATTGTTCGTAAGTATCCTACTTACGACAAAGAAATGTACTCCATTATGCAAGCATGCCGCTAGTGGAGACATTACATTCTTGGGAAGGATACAATCATCCACACTGATCACAAGCCACTATAGTTCATGCAGACCCAAGGAACATTGTAGAATGACCGCCACCAAAAGTGGTCAACATACTTACAACAACTCCACCTCAACATCAAGTATAAAACATGAAGTAACAACCGAGTTGTTGATTGCCTCAACTGACCTCCAGTCATGGCACTCACCACGGTGCTAGACTCTTGCAACCACGAGACCTCCGAATGGCCCCACCTCTATGAGACAGACCCTGACTTCTCCACCACCTACCAAATGTTGGGTGCCAACTCAGTGGTTGCTAATTTCCATCTTCAGGACGAGTTGTTCTGTTGTCTGGGCCATCTCTGTGTTCCATCAAGCAAGCACACAAAGCTGATTTGGGAAGCTCACTATAGTCGGGTGGCATGACACTTTGGCATCGAAAAGACAGTGGCAGTGCTGCAAAAACATTTCTATTGGCCGAAACTTTGACAGGATGTCGACAAGTATATCATGTCATGCATCGCTTACGCTATTGCCAAACCGACCAATGAGAAACAGGGCATGTACACCCCTATGCCTACTCCTAACAGGTCGTGGGAATCCATCTCAATGGACTACATGTCGGGCCTCCCGTCCACCAAGAGGGGAAATGACTATGTTTTATTGGTTGTTGATCACTTTTCCAAGATGGCGATTCTAGCCGCCTGCAAGAAGAACATCACAACATAAGCCACTGTCAAGCTCTTATTTGAATGAGTATGGGTACATTTTGGGATCCCACAAACCATTATCTCAGACCGTGATAGTCAGTTCCTCAACACATTCTGGTCGAGCCTCTGGTCACTGCTGGATACCAAGCTCACCAAATCTGCTTCCTTCCACCCCCAAACAGGTGGCCAAAATGAGGTCGTCAATCGGATGGTCGTAGATATCCTACGCATGTACAATTCAAAACACCCCTACACATGGGATGAGAGTATTCAGTATGTACAACATAGCTACAACCGAGCCATGCATAGCTCAACTGGCCATAGCCCCTTTCAGGTGGGGTTGGGATTCCAACCATTGGGCCCCATGGATGTTGCACTACCCCTAGCAACCACCTCGGACGACTCATCCCATGCTCCACCAGAAGCTGACAAAGCCACCCGACTCATTGAGCAGATCCAACACATCCACCAACATGTTCAAGATATTCTACAGAAGTCTAATGCCAAGTACAAGCAGCGCCATGATCAACATCGGGTGCCACGTAAGTTTCAAGTGGAAGACAAAGTTTAGTTGCACTTGCAGAAAGAACACCTTACAGGGCTCCATCAGAAGCTTCACCCACTCCGTTATGGGTTGTACACAATCACCAAGGCTATGGGTGACAATGATTTTGAGCTCAACATTCTCTCTTTCCTTGGCCTGCACCCAGTCTTCAATGTGGCTCTCCTTCGGCCATATTTCCCACCATTATTGGACACCTTAGAGATAGAAAAGCAGATGACACCAACAAAGATCAACCCTGAATGCACGCAATAGACATCTAGTGATCAAATTGTGGACACACAGATCAAGGGCACTCGACAACAAAGAATCCAGCTTTATTGAGTCGTCAAAGTCGGGCAGCTCCTGCACCAAGGCAAGTGGCTCACCTGGGGCCAAATTCAGCAGAAATTTCCTCATTTGATGGGGAAATCAACACAATGGAGACCATTGATTTCTAAGGAGGGAGGATTGATCTAGGTGGACCCACCTATTCCACTGGCTCGAAAAACAATTTTCCACTTTGGCAGTTTTTCGGGTTCCAAACTTTTTGGGTTGTTTTGAGGCCCTAAACGATGTTTTTTGGGGATTTGGGGCCTAGGTGATTACTAAGGCACTTTCCTGGGCCAATTGAAAATCATTCTTATCTGTTAGACCTTTCCAATGAGCTATCGTGCGCCTAAAACGCAGATCGTATGCAAAAGTTACGACCCTGGGAAGTTGATGTACTAACTTACCCAAACGGGGCCCACATGACTTTTGGCGCTTCATTTCCTAGGGTTAGGTTTTTGGATGTCTAGGGTTTTTGACATTTCGGTGTATTGTAAAAATGCCTTCAGAGCCTCATTGTAATCATCTTCTTGTGAATGAGCGGAGTCGTCACATCTCTTCTCAGAGATAAGCCGCCACCATTCCAACAAGCTTGTTTTTCGCTGCATTTTACAGTTTCAACTTATTTCCTTATTGAATAGAAAACCAATTTTATTGTATCTCTGTTATTTGTGTTAAGAATATTTTAATAATATGTATTCATTTCGTTCTACTCATAAAATCTGTATCAATCATCTTGGTTTGGAGAACCCTTGACTTAAAGGCAATTTGGGATGCATTTTATGGTGGGAATATGCTATCGAGGGAGCTATCAAATTCCATGTGGTAGCTTGGTTTATAATAAGAAGAGAACATGCATCAAAACAAATATTTTCATAATGATCCAAAAAGGATCCAGAGAAGACTAAGGACAACTCAAAACTCACAGAAGCAACTCAGTAAGCTCAAAATGGGCTCAGCGGATAGAGAAAGGGAAAAACTTCAAAGTCCTCAAAACTCAGTGAAAGTGGCATCATCGTGAAGAGCGTGCCACAAGATTTCCAGCGGCGTAAACATATTTTCAAATAGAGTTACGGATTGAAAGATATTCACGGTCAAAGTTTGGTCAACCTAGCCTAGTCAACATTCATACTGCTGACATCAGCATTCGTATAGTGTACGTGGCACACGAAGGAAGTGACATGTGTCATGCTAACATGAGCATGACATCAACATCCGTATAGTGTACGTGGCACACACAGGAGGTGACACATGTCATGATGACGTGGCAGCACTAGAGGCTGCCACGTGTCACTCATTTTTGGATTTTTTGGGTCGATCCATGGACCAATGAAAAAGCACCATGTGGCAGTTCGTACAGCCACATGACAGATTGTACGGTGACATGGAAGGATGATGTGGTCGATGATTGTACAGGTGGTTGGCGTGGCCCAATGGTTGGCTTCCACGTGGCCCAGTCATGGGCTACCACGTGGTAGTGGAAAAATGCCCAATGAGGGCCTAAGAACTGAATTTCCGAAATAAAAGTGTCGGGTCTACCAAATCTGGCGAAACCCCGCCAGATATGGTGGCCCATTGGATATATCTAAACCACCTCCAAAAATTGGTGAACCACCAATACATATATATGCATATAAGTTATAACAAACACCCAAAAGAGGAGGCTTGCGGGCTCGACCCCAAGACCTCCCCCATTGCATATGCCTTAACTATAGCTCCACCAACGTTGGCCAAACGACCCCATTGTTAATACCGCCCATGATTTTTATTTAAATTTTGAAATCCGCCAATGCATGGGGGGGAGGTGCACGATGGTATGGTCGGACATAGTTTTCGAGGCATTGTTTTGGAATTAATTGCAGGTTGCAAGGCATGGAAACCGAGACCAAATTTCTCTTGGTCCTCGGAGTGCCAGAGTCATATTGAGGCGTGGAGACAGTCATTTTTGGGTAATTCGACGTCGTGAATTCAATGGTGTTGTCTGTTTTTTGATCTAAGTAAAGCTTCTGCAACTTAATTCCATAATGAGGTATACTTATGTATTTTGCCAAATTCTTTTGTTGAGTTAATAAAAAGGCCTACCCATTTGAGAGAAGGACCCAAAGACGTAGTCCACCAGGGACGAACTCTGTTATCAAATTTTGGTGGAAATCTGTAGACGGGTCAAGGTACGTTGGATTAAAATTTCAGCTCCTGATGCCTTACACTTTCGGAGATACAACCTGTGCAAGATAGGGTTCTGGAATCATCTTGAACTGAGTCATTGCGGAATTTTCGCTATAAAACTTTTTCTATAACGTTTAAGACCCTGAAATCTTGAGGCTATTCACAGAAATTAGTAAGGTATCTATGGTAAAAATTTCAGCTTTTGGGTCATTTGACATTTGTAGATACACCCTGTGGAAGATAGGGTATTTGACTAGTCCTATTGACTAGTCTCAAGAAGGTGTTCCAGGCAAAACAATCATAACTTCTTCTTAGAGTATCCAAATTGAGTGAGACCATTTTCATTGGATAGTGGACAATCTGTAGTATTTCTGGTACGAGTTTCAGAATTTTATATCAATTATTTTGTGTGGGGCATGCTATATAAGTGAGATCTCCTGGAAAGGCCAAAAATCAACAAGTTGTGGGGAAATTACCGTAAATTCCACTTGGCACATCCAATTTTGATCAGACCTGTGGCATTGCAGAGAAGAAATATCAAAGAAATACAAAAAAGTGGCATAGCATTTTACATAACACCTGGAAACAGTTGGTAATTGAGCAATCTTTAAATATCCTTTCCACATTTGATGGCACAAATTGAGCAACATATCAAGATTGGGAGGGGTCAATCCATTTTCCTTATCTACATTTGAAGTCAATAAAGACAGGTGGCAAATCGATTTGCAAGACAACTTTAGATCTTAGATTAAAAGGCATTCGACTTCAACAACCTAGATTTTTTGCAATTAGTTTGAAGATATTTTTGAATGGCAATAATTTTGAGATAAGATTCGATTCAGATCTCAATTTTAACCTAAATTAAATTTTGTGTCTATAAAGGAAGAAAAAAAAAATAGAAGCAGAGGGGAAGAGAGGCCCGATAGAGAGCTTTAGGAAGCAAAAACCTCTATGAGTTCTTGTAAGCCTAAGGGCATTTTATTAGGTAATCATTTTTTACATTGAAGATTCCTAAGAATTGTTTTATCAGATTGTGACTTCTTTGTTTTCCATTCTGCATTTTTATCTTGCTTGAATGAGTTGTATACATTGAGAATCAATGGTTGTCCATGGATAATAGATTCCAAGCAACAAAGAATTTGTTGTGACTGCCTATTATTTGTGTGCTTTGTTCAAGTACCTTTCTAATCCATTTTGCAGAGAGAATCTTTGTTTGGTGGATGTTCTATTTTTTGTTACATTCTCCATTCTTCCATCCATTTTCATATAAGTTTTTGTCTGATATGCAGTTCAATTGCCTTTGATCAATCGGGTGTTTACTTGAATCCATGCCCAATGGTATATCACTAATCTGCAATCAGCTTCCTTCCCTCTCTCTTTCTCATTCGTTCTTACTAAGTTACCTACCAAACATAAACCATTGCAATAAATAAGGTTCCCTAGCTTTCCCTTAGCAGTGAAGGACAACTTTAGGGACTAACATCTTTTGGCACCATTTTTGGAGAACAGAGTAATGAATATATCTTTCCCTGGGAGAACGACAACGACCAGATCTGGTTTTTGATGGTGAACAAAAGCCAGACACATTATGACTACAATCATTCACCTGACGACTCCATGAAGGAAGGATCCATAGGCGACTGTACTGGTTCAAGATGACGAAGACCATGGATTAAAATTTAGCTTGAATATTTTCTCCATTTGAATTCTCATTGTTCCTGGTTATCCGAATACAATACCTCATGAAGATGAATAACAAGGTCGACTTCCCAAGATTAAAGAAGGTACATATGATAATATTGTTGGACATTTGCTTAAGTTTCATGAATTGATGCATTATTTGGATATCTCTCATGAGGATGTTGATCCAGATGGATATCGGTGGCCACCCACCTATTCCATTGGCTCAAAGAACATTTTTTTCATTTTGGCAATTCTTTACAGTTTTTCGAGTCCCAAACTTTCGAGGTCGTTTTGAGGCCCTAAACGATGATTTTTTTGGACTTTTGGGGGGCCAGGGGTTCTTTCTAAGATCTTTGGACCCCCAACAAAATTTGTACTTCTCGGATAGAACTTTTCGATGAGGTATCGAACACCCCAAACAGAGAACATATGCAAAAGTTACGCCCTCGAGAAGTTGACGTATCAACTACCCCCATCGGGGCCCGCAAACCTTTTGGGATTTCATCTTCCGGGGTCAGGGTTTTGGATTTTCATTATGTTAAAATGGCCTTTGGAGCCTCATTTTAAACATCATCTTATTCTTGAAAATGAGCATAGCTATCACATCTCTTCTCAGAGATAAGCTACCACCATTCTAGCTAGTATTTCACTCTGTAATTTTACAACTCTGTACATTTCACTCATTAATAGAAATTATGTATTACTATATATTTGTGCCTCTTTTTATATATCTGATATATTATTGGATCTCTTGCAATATATTTGTATATTTCCTTGTTATATCTCTGCCTTCATTTCGTTCTCAAAATAATCTGGATTAGTGGTATCAGAGCAGGATGCTCTTGTAGATTTTAACCTTGTACAATATCTAATGCAAACAGATATTCAGTAAAAGAACATAAAATATACAATGGCAAATACAAACATTCCACAAAGATTTCCCCCCTAGAAACCCAAACAGGGAAAACCAACATATTCTATATTCATTCATAGTGATACATTGTTTACAATACAATATACATATAGGAGCCAGTGACATCCAATGTTAGGATATTTAGACACTTAGGAGTTAGTTAAGATCTACTTGGTCTAATATGTCGTTAGGTAAAAGTGTGTTTCTTTAGTATGCATTAGTATGCATT
>SNQJ01S0010811.1:66791-88427 GCA_010110895.2 Picea sitchensis | reverse complement strand
CATGTGTATCACAAGTAACATCAACCTTTTACATTAGATCATTTGTGTCACAAGTTGCATCAACTATTTGTATGAGGTCATTTGTTGCTCCTTTTCTATTAATTTAGTTAATTATCCTCAAGATCAATTTTCTTGTGAAGATCAACAACCCATTTATCTGATTCATGTAAGGAGTCTTATAATTCTTTGATTTCTTGATTGACATTTTGCAAACGCTTTCCTCCTTTACCCATTTTAGATTTTTCACTTGTCATGCTCTTTTGTACTCGCTCGCTTGCATTTGTGTATTTTATATCATACCCACTTGCTAGTTGTCAACCTTAGCATGCTGAGTACAATTGATAATGCACCCCAAAGTGTGTTTTTTTACAAAGATTTGATCACTTGACCTCCTTATTCAAATTTCAAGTAGGTCCTATGTTTGACAAGTTCCACAACTGACTTTGAAAGGGTTTGAAAATTCACCCTTTGTACAAGTCAATGACTTAGATTACATGTCTTATCCTTCATCAACTTTTACAATTCAACTCTTGATTCAAATAAGTGTTTGTGCTTGATGGATTTACAATTTGTCACTTAGTGTGCTTGCTCATTTGCAAAATTAAATATGTGTGAAAAGGCTAGACACAAACACAAGACATAAAACATCACAAGTATCCAAGAAAATCTTCCACAATCTCACACAAGGAAAAGTGTTCCTAAGACCCCCTTATTTTGATTTCATGCCAAGTCTAGGAGACATGAGCCAAAAAATGATTTTATTATGGGTATCTTTCTTGCAATAACAACGCCCAAGTACAATTGGAAGCCTTCAGTGGCCTTCATGTGCATGGTGAGTGTGATCCCTTTTACAAATTAATATCTCACCAATTACAAACCTTCATTAACTAAACTTTGACAACCTTTCACAAGGCTTGTGAACAAATTCTATTACAATTTGATGGTATAACGATCAACCATATACCAAGTTTACCAATTATGTCATCAAGGCACCCGAGTCTTCCATTTTGTATCAAATAAATTTCATTTTTGCCTCAAAATAATGCCACCAATGCAATAGTCCATTCACCACACAATGGATTAATTTAATACTCCATTCACCATGTATCGCTTTCTTATCTGTGCATTCTTTTAACCAAAAAACAAACCACCATTCATTTAGACTATAAACCCCTAGACAATCACAAAGTCCATGACCATCTTCTTATGAGTTGTCATCCTTATCCACTGATGAGGTGTTGTCATTATCCATTGATGAGGTGTTGTCATTATCCATTGATGAGTTGTTAGTAAGATCTAGATCTAAAACTAAACAAATACATGTATTATGAATGCATACATTGAATATGATTTAAAGCCTTTTCCACCAAATTCTTATCATATGTTCTATTTCTTAACACTATATTATTACCCACTTTCCCCTACTTATTTCTTAAAAAAACTCATCATTATATTACTTTTCCATCTCTTATAAAATATCCAATATCATTTACTTACACACCTCTCACCTCTTTGTCTAAAAAGCCCTTGTCTCACCTACTACCTCACCATCCCACACGTCCTCTTCATCACCATCACATATTAATTTGACTATCTCTCCATACCACATTTCCTCTGCCTCACCATATTATTCTATTTCATCATCTTATTTTTAATTAATTATATATATTTAATTATAACTTAAACCTGGTCTTAGTATTGTTGTTTCCTCATGGAATGTCTTTTCATGCCTTTTTACCCTCCCATTAATATATTGTTTATGTTTAGAAGCTTGAAAGCCACCCTACATCCTTGATGATATTGGGATCGTAGGTTGTGACCTTTTCACTTGATTTTTATTTATGCGCTGTAGGTATTCCACCAACAAAGATGGATAGTGACATATTCCTACAATCGGATTTTGTTCCACGCGAACTCTTCTCACCTACCCACCTTCAAATCATTGGAGGACAATACAATCTATTTAAACATTTTTTAACTTCAAAACAAAGGAAATCTAAGAAGAGTTTGTGATATAAGACTCACTCGAGTCCTCAATTATGAAATAGATGAGATGGTTAGTGTTCTTTTAAGATATTTATTTGTTTCTTTTGAAAGTTAATAAGATATTTATTGGTTTTCTATATGTGAAGTATGAGTAGTGAGATGAGATGTCCTATATGGGGTTGAGTCTAGAGTAGAGTTGTTATACAAGTAGTAAAGCAAGATATTTGATACAAGGTTTTGGTTTTGAAAATGATTTTAATATGTTAAATGGTGAGAATTGTTGATTAGGTATTATTATATAATATACATTTTATAATGTGGAGAAGAAAATAAAATAAAGTGTCTTTCTAATTTAAGATCATTGTTACATATACATCAACGAGAAGGGGTGTGGTGATCAATGTCTATTTTTGATGAGAAAAAACCTTAAATTGTCCGAGATGAAAATGAGGCTATGAGAGTGTTGAATCATAGAGTAGTTAGGAATGATAGTAGAATCTTTTCGATATGGAGATACGTACAATAACAATGATGGATCTTAGGATAAAGCGTTCTCTGTGAAATGAAAGTATACTTCATATATGCTTTATAAACCTTGTCCATAATCGTTCCATGAAAACATTGTAGATTTGTTGTGTTTGTGGACCATGACTATTATTCTAACTTGCTCACAAGCTTATGTTTTAACGATAAAGTAGTGTTCAAATAGCTAGACAAATGTTTTGAAGTCAATGCTTGTTAACACTATTAGTTAATAACCAAGTCCATTGTTGTTTAGATCTTGTGCATTAAGATGATATACAATATGAATGGCAACTACCATTTGTATTTCATGCTTCTCTATAATTTATGTGAACCAAAGAATAAGAAAAATTACAACCACAAGATCGAGGATGGAATAAAAATAAATTTTAATGATGTTTATATTTATTGCATGAAATAAACATTTATATGCAACTTTGGGATAGTAGAAAATTTTCAACTTCCACAAAACATGAAATTATGCCATACCTTATTTACAAATAAAACAAAAGAAATCTACTAGCTAGTTATATGTCTTGTTGTACATTTTTAACCCTCCCTTTGAAATTAACATTCCATTGGTTATGGCTCCCTCACAACAAAAAACTACCAATACATCTCACCATTGATGGAGACATTATCAACAACATCAATCATTTAGAATCCACGCATGTGCTCAACAATAGATTATTTGAAATAGATCATTATATAATTTGTCATCTATTTTAGTACTTTTTGAGTGGAGAAATTGGAGCTATTGGCTTGTAGGGCCATTTCAGGGGCGTGTCTTGTTTTCGTGATTAGAGGTTTAGAAAATTTCGAAGCATACTTGAGGCATTAAATGACCTCTTTTAGGGTCAAAACTTTGCGAACAAAGTTCCTAACCTCTTGGTGTTGGCTACACATCACGATCTTTCCAATGATGAAAAAATCACCTCAATCAGAGTTCATATGAGAAAGTTATGCCTCCTACAAGTTGACTTATGTTGTTGACCACCATGGTATTGAGTGGATGCCACATCAATTCCTATTACTTTGACATGTGGAGCTAGTCATGTGTAGACTTTCAAGAATATTTTAGAGAGTCCAAAACCTTGACCTTAATAGAGAGTTGAGGCATACAAAAACCCTAACCCCTAACTGACTATTAGGACATGTTAAATATCAAGTTGCTAGGAAAGGAAAGGGTCCATTCTTATTATATTGATTATTGTTCCATAGTTGAGAGGAGCAAGGAAGTGGAATATTGGAGCATAAAAAAAGAATTAGAAGACCTTGTAGTAGCCACACAAGCCACAACGTCCATGGCGACTCCATAATGAGTTTACCTTTCTTTGCATTTGCATTTCATAGATGAGAAGAAAAAAACTAGGCATAGTCCTCACCCCCATTGGATTTTCCCATATTGGGCTTCCTAGGGTACATCTTGTGTTTATTGTGTGGACGGTGTGGCATTTGTTTTAGCTTCTTTTAGTTCAATCTAAGCTTATTTCAATATTTTGTACGCTAACTAGTGATATTAAATTTGAATATTAAGTAAAACACTCCATAACAATATGTTCATATAAACTTGTAAGATCTGCTGTGACGAATTGTTCTAGTGGAATATCCGTGATGATTTACATATTAGTAGACTTGCCATCTCTTCCACTAATGGAAGCTAAGATTTACAGTTTGGTCATAAATGTGAAACTCACCTAAGAAAATCCTTGAGCACCCAAAAATGTTCCCTCACTTGGAGGTAGACCACAACTACCTTTCCAAATATGCAATTTTGATTCCTCTCACCTCTTCCTTCTTTGCTCTTCTTGAAGAAGGCCTATGATTACCATAGATCCAACACCACTCTTCTCTATCAACAAGTAGTAAAATTACATATTGTTGGTTTACTTTGAAGCAAGTTCGAATATTCTATAAGATCAAGTTTTGCATGCATAATATCTTTTGATTCAATCATGAATTACATAAATCTTGATTGACCAAGCTAAGGGAGAATGTTGTTCCTTTGGGAACATAAATGCAATCAATAAAACACAGCTGTTGTCTCCACGGAATAGTCATTTCACATTCTCCCAACAATAAATTAAACAACTACAACACACTTCAAACAAGGAACCATTTCATTTAAACCCTTCTTATTTGGACATAACCACACACTCTTTCTTTGCAAACACATTTAATTCATTCTCTATAAACATATTCAATTCAAGTTGCGAACACTAGCATAAAATTAAATCTTAATGTCTACACTCTACTCCAACTCTCTAATCTATGAGGATTAAGCTTGTGGAAATCCTATAACTCTAAGATAGTATAAACCCTTGCATGAGACAAACATTTGTATAATCTATGAGATAGTAGAAACATTTCAATGTCCATAGAATATGAAATGCCATACCTTATTTACAAATAAAAACAAAAGAAATATGTTTATTTGTTGGATGTTTGGACATGCAATTTTAACCCTCCTACAACTGCATCCAACCTTTCATGACTCCTTCACAACAAAAAAAAACTATACCTTATTTACAAATAAAAACAAAAGAAATATGTTTATTTGTTGGATGTTTGGACATGCAATTTTAACCCTCCTACAACTGCATCCAACCTTTCATGACTCCTTCACAACAAAAAAAAACTATTGATAACAAAGACACTACCAACAACATTGAACCACATGCACCTTCTCCTCCAATGAGAACCCACATATGTGCTTTGCAATATGTTTGTCATCTCTTCCATTGGTGAAAGCTGAGATTTATAGTTTGGCCACAAGTGCAAAACTCACCTAAACAAAATCTTCGACACCTAAAAATGTTCCCATAGTTGGAGGAAGATAGTGATTACCTTTCCAAATGTGCATCGTTGATTCCTCTATACTCTTCATTCTTCACTCCTCTCCAAGAAGACCTACTATAAATCCAACTCCACTCTTCACTATAAATGATTAGTAAAACTATATAACGCTAATTTACTTGTAAGTTGATACAAATATTATGCATAGTAAAGATTTGCACACACGATATCTTTTGATTCAATGACCAATTATATAAATCTTGATCAACCAAACTATTTGGAGATTGATATTACTCCGAGAACATAAATGCAACCAATAAAAAATTGACACTTATATTCACAAAAAAGTAGTCATTTTAGATTCTCCCAATAATAAAACAAATCATTGCCTCACATTCTAAACATTGAATGATTTCACTTAATCTCTTCTTGCTTAAAAAAAACTTGGTAACATATACACCAAGTATTCTCCCTAAATAACTTGGTCACATCTGCACCAAGTATTCTCCATAAATAACTTAAGAGTTAATGACAGAGCTTAACGATAAATCCAATGACAACATTAACATTTTTTAAAATACTAATCTTGTCCATTTGTAAGCATTTCCTATGCCATTATTGTAGGGTCTCGCCTCAGTATTCAGTCGAGAAGATTCTGTCCAGACTTGTCATATGAAGTTGCAACTCAATCCCATTCGTCCTCCTCATAGAATACTATTGATATCATCGTGCCTGCGTGGCCAACTTGCAAAACTGGGCATCCAAAGACGTAATGAAATTGGATACAGCAATTAACATTTCTCTAAATCTGGCTTTAATGAAGAGACTTATATCGTCATCCGTGACATAAATAATTGTGATACTTTCAAAGTTGCGCCCTTCCCCAATATATGTGTCACCCGACTTTATCCAATCCATTTTGTTTAGTATAGTATCTTCCCATTTGCATTTTTTTGGAAATATTTAATATACTACAATATCCATCTTTGTGTTTTTATGTATCATTCCATCCGAATCAGCGTATTGAACTTATGAAGGTCTCTGATTAGTAAAACCATGCAGCCATCCGTATTTTTTTACGGTTGTTTTCAAAATTTATAATGTTTATGCAAGTGCGTTGCAACTGTATATTGAATAGGGTTTGTCTGTGAAACAGGATAAAAATTGGGTCCCTCCATATGTATATATACGTGTGCTGAAAGGAAGTCTTATCCCCATCTGCCTCCCATCCCCATGAGATTACCAACCTCCTCCTAAGCTCGTGAGGATTGAAGTTTTTCATCAGAAAGTCAAGTCCAATAACCTCTACCCCTCCTTACCAACTGCCCACCTCAGATCACATTTCAGCGGATTTCTCAACAACCTCCCACTGCCCTTTGAACACCCCCCAAAGCCCTTAAATGTGGAGGCAGCTGCATCGCTCGAGGCCATTCTCGCCTCCACGTTCGGGGTTTGCGCCAAAGCAGCAACCCTGAATCCCACGTGTCCTGTCCAAAGATTTCGGTGGGAGTCGTAGTTGATTTTGGATGTGTTTTGTTCATCTTGCCGAATTGATGAATCAGCAAGTTCTTTCTCGTGTTTCAAGCAATTGCCGATTTATTTCCAAGGAAGAAACTTGTAATTTTCTCGAGTTGAATCGTGGATTAGCAGATAAATTTCTGATAATCCAACTGCCTGTCCCAATCCGATTTTTCCGGGGCTTTACGACATTACTGTTGGCCCCTGGAAGGTTATTGAGGTTTTGTGTGTTTATTATTGGGAACCTTGTATTCTGGGGACCTTTAGACCTACATAACTACTCGTTGTCTTGTGGGTTCTTCTGGAGTTTGATCATAGACCCGTTTTGAAAATTTGGGTTGCCACCAATTTTGTGGTCTCTGGCTCTTCCATGGCAGTGTTCAGCATGGAACTGGGGAGAATTGAATTGGGTAGTTCATGGAAGGTCCAGTCCCATACTTATTGTCCTCTTCAGGATGCAAGGAGTCGGAAGAAAATGTTGTCTGTGAAGTTTGCTGGACAATGGAAAGGAGGAGAACTTCAGAGATGCAACAATCTGCAGGTGGTGATTCCTGAAAAAAGAAGCGTTTTAAATGATGCCAGATTGCCATCTTTCAAGCCTCTTTCCTGCACTTCCAATGGAAGATATGCTTGTAAGTTCCTTTATATATCCAGAAATTAAACATCAAAGCATTTTATATGGTAGGTATTATAGCAATGATTTAGGTTTTCAATCTTATGTCATAGGCCTTGCTCTAGGGACTTGGGTTTTCTTTGAAGTACATTCCTATAAATTAAGATATACATTTGCCAAATCCTTTTAAATTCGGGTTGGATATTTAGAGTTGCAATATTGTACACATCGGCCATTTATGTGAACTCGGGATATACATCCTTGAGTTTCGTTACCTCTAGGTGCATATTGGATCCTGGTTTAAATGAGCTTGGGTAGTTTCCATATAAAATGCACCATCAAAGAGTTGATGGATCACCCCAATCCCACGAGGGCTGTAGAATGCACTTAGCTTCTCTTGGTGCAAATATTATACTAATTTCATGTATCTGAGTTTACAGATTTTCTAACATGGATCTGAGATTGCCCTTAGGGATTGGAAAAATTCAAAATTCTTTAAATGTGAAGATACTGTTAATGCCCAGAGATAGGGAAGAAACTGGACTGCCTTTTGCAGATTCAGGACTAATGGACTCTATCTCTTGAAACTGATTTCTAAAACTAGATCTGATCTGACTACTTTTCTCTAAATTCCTGGGATATCGAGGAGGAAATTATAAATTTTTTTGACTACCCTCAGAGCTAAAATTTTTGGTGACATTCATACCGGAAGATCACCCATACTAAATTCTAGTGCAGGTTGCCATATTGTATTTTGTTAACATTTGGGTTCACAGTATTCTCCATACTTTTACTACATGTTTTCATCTGGCCTTTTCTTAAAACATTTGGCCTCAGTATTTGTTTCCATATCTATCAATGGGTAGTGAATTTAGATCTTCTGGTCTAGATGTGGGGGGCATGTCTTTCAGTAAACTCTGGAAAAATCGATTGAGGTAGTTGCTTGTCTTTTCAGTGTATCTATTTGGCATGTTTGGAAGTTAGTGATATCAACAGAAACCTTTTGGTACTAGTTTTTTTGTATACAATAGTCCTGATATATATACTCTTTTTCATTCCTAGCAGAGTAGTGCAGAGGTTTTCGTGTGTTTACACCAGATACATTTCTCAATGGTAAAAGGTACGGGGCCACATGTAAACCAGGGTTAAAAAGCTCTGTTTTTGTCAATTACTTATTCCTATTAAGAGCAACGATTGGCTTGCTTTTGATGAGTAAGTTTTTAATACAACCATAGAAATAGCTTGTTAAATTCTTAAAATAGATAGATCCAGAAGAAGGACAAGAACGATGTGGAACTTAGAAGGGTCTTAGAAGATGGATGAATACAGCAAGAAGGTAGAAAGATGCACAAAGTTAGTTGGAGCATAAACTTCAATATTAATCTTTTTAGCCTATAAATATAGGCCATTTGTCATGGTTTGAACTTTGGATCATCGAAATTGAATGAAGTTCTGAGTTTCAGATTTCTGCAAGTAATTGTCTTGTTTGTTGATCTGGTAGTCGTCCAAATTTGTGAGGCCTTATCATGTGGTATCAGATCTGGTTGTGATCCTGCCTCTGTCCTGTATTTGTCAATTCTGGAAGATATTTGCTCGTCCTTTGTTTTGTGACTGCACTGCACCTTTTCTAATCTTTACATGCTCACATACATTCCCTTGGACTCGCCTCCTTGGATGCATTTGTTGTTAAAGTTGGTCCTTATCTTTGAGCTCCTTCATCTTGCCTTAAAGGAGCCTGTGTATCACCTTGAAGCTCCCTGCCAGTAGCAGCCTGTGTATCACCTTGAAGTTCCGTGCCAGTAGTGGCCTGTGTATCGCCCTCCAAGTTTGGATCCGGGGTGTTGTCAGCTTTCCAAATAACCTGTTAATTGTTTTGATGGTCCAAACCATGAAAAACAGGTTATATTTATAACTAGCATTAACTCCAATAGTAATCTTTTTAGACTATAAATATAGGTCCTTTGTTCGTGGTTTGGATCATCAAAATTGAATGAAATTCTGAGTTTTAGATTTCTGCAAGTAATTGTCTTGTTTGTTAATCTGATAGTCGTCCAGATTTTTGAGGCCATATTGTGTGTTATCAGAGCTGGTTTTGATCTTGCCCCTGTCCTGTATTTGTCCATTCTGGAAAATATTTTCTCTTCCTTTGTTTTGTGACTGTACTGTGCTTTTTCCAATCTTTGCATGCCGACATACATTCCCTTGGACTCGCCTCCTTGGACGCATTTTGTTGTTGAAGTCGGTCTTCCTATTTGAGCTTCCTCATCTTGCCTCAAAAAGCGGTCTGTGTATCGCTATGAACCTCTCTGCTTCTAGTGGCTTGTGCATTGCCCTCCCAGATTGGATCTGTGGTCTTGTCAGCTTTCCGCATAACCTGTTAATTGTTTTGATGATCCAAACCATGAATAACATGCTTATATTTATAACTAACTTTGTGTACTTTCTTACCTTCAGCCTTCTTCTAAGTACCTTCTCTCTTCCACATGCTTTTTATGCCTTTTCTAGATATATCTATTCTAATAGGAATTTAACAAGCTAGTTCTATGGTACTACATAAATACTCATCAGCTTTGTAAATGGATTCCTTTGTTCTGTACATGATTTGCGTTTTCTTTCTGTGTTAGGTCCTGAAGTGGGTACACAATGCTTAATTATGCATTGACTCAACTAGTTTAGGTTACACATTACATGCTGTACCATCCAGGCATCCTGATCATTGATTATACGGTTTACACAAAGTCTCTCTATATATGCAAGACTCACAATCTAGATTTGTTTTTGGTCCATAAGAGCTTCATTCCATTTGTAAGAGTCAGTCAGGGTGCAGCAAGGCACTGTGCAAGGAAAGGAACATTTATAGTGTCGTATAAGTCAAACATCTGTTGGAAACTGGCAATTCTTCATATTTTCTAGAGAACATGCTTAAAACTAAAAGTTCTTTCAAAGGGAAGAAAATTTGATCCAGTGAAATACTGTTTCAGTAATTGCAAGTCCTAGATTTTTCTATTTATTATTTAATTTCTTTTATGTTTCAGAACATTCAAAGCTGTTGTTTGGTTGTTATGCAACATCATTGTCTGTAACCCTCAGAAGAATTTATATGAAAACACTACTTATATAAAAGTTTTGTTTGGTATAATGGTATGTCATGACTCATGAGACTGTAACTGTACATGACATGCTATTCTCATTCCATTGTTGTATTCAAGTATTTTCTTTTCCTCTCTATTAATATTATCTTATTTCTGTGCATGGCAAACAGTGTCTGAAGTAAAAAAAGATGAACTCAGCACTTGGGATCACGAGACATTGATATTGAAGGTTAGTTTTCAAGTTTCGACATATGCAATGCGTGTAAATTAGGAGTTTAGTAGCAAGCATGCTAATTTTTTTGTTGCAATGTTGCCTCACTCCTAATTTTATTTTGCAAGTTGGATGTGCAATTGTGCTTATCTATCATGAGTGCTACAATTTGAGTGCCAACGTTCGAGTATGTGAAGCAACGATGAATTTATTGAGTTCAATATTCCTAATAAGAGATTTTCAATGCAGAAGAAGGCTGAAGAGATTATCCCACATTTGAAAGGAAAATGTATATATCTTGTTGGTAAGTCGTTGGTAATTAGAGATCTGTGGGGTCTACCCAGGACAGACAGCTTGTGGTGGCTGCTTATTCGGACAATATATAAAGCTATTCCCTATTTACATTGTGGGGTAAACCAAAATATTCTTTTTGCAGGTATGATGGGTAGCGGAAAGACAACTGTTGGAAAGATTTTATCAGAAGTCTTGGGATATTACTTTTTTGACAGGTTTGTTTCCTGTAGACTTTTAGGTGTTTATTAGCATTTTACCTTTCTGATTATTATTGTGTCTTTGTCATTTGCCCCAATTTCACGCACTCTAGACAAACTTTGTTATAAACAGTGATCAGTTGGTGGAGGAGGCTTCAGGTGGTGCATCTGTAGCACAGATCTTCAAAGAGCGCAATGAACAGGGCTTCAGAGATTCTGAGGTAGTTAGATTTCARATATTTTACAATTCTTATGACTCAAAATTATGAACTTGGGAGGCATTGTGTTCTATGTTGTTTATATTGTTGTGCAATCTGCCAGTTCATATCTAGTGAAGATCCTTAAACCGTTTCATTGAACTACTTTGTATAAATACAAAGAGGATTAATTCTCTTGTATCTTTTGTTTAGATGTCAGAAATTCCATTTCGATTTAGAAAATATCAACTTCTTTGTTTTCTGGTTTTTCCTATATTGCAAATAGCCAGAATCCTTAAATCTGGTATTCACAACCAGTTGGAATCTACAATCTATAATGTTGAACTGATTGGTTTTAGTGTCTGGCTGACAGAGTGAAGTGCTGAAGCAGTTATCTACTATGTATCGTCTAGTCATTGCCACTGGAGGTGGTGCCGTAGTTCGTCCTCAAAATTGGTTAGGAATCTGTTCTATTCTGATACGGATTTCATATTCAGCCTTTCTATTGTTGTTACAATATGGTGGATTGATGGAGCCCTTATATTGTTAGTAACATATATTGGATCCAGTGAGTGAATGGTTTCCCTTGTTTTGTGTTGGACCTTAAGGAATTACATGCGCCAAGGAATTACTGTTTGGTTGGATGTACCTCTGGAGGCATTGGCTGCAAGAGTTGTAGCAGTAGGGACAGAGTCTCGACCTCTTTTAGGCCAAGCTTCTGATGACTGTTATTCGCAGGTGCACTTTCTTCCTTGTACTTAGCTAACCTTCTCAATCTCCATGACTCTTTGGAATTGATGCTAATTTCTATCACATCATGTCTGCAATGTATACAATACATAAATATTTCTATCACATCATGTCTGCAATGTATACAATACAATACATAAATATGTATGAATTTCATTAGCAATATTCTTTGATTTCCAAATTACATGATTAGTGTTGACAGAAGCAGCGGGACCATTAGGAAGGGGCAATTGGTGATCTTGGGTTGTAAATAACCCTCCCTTATCTAGAAGAAAAGGAAAAAGTAGTAAACTATCGTCTCTTCTTTCTGTTGTTAGGAGTTCATGGCTCTTATTTGTTCCAACTGATATGGAGTACTTATTGCTCTTGTAGTGTATTGGTATTGACTTTCTGTTTGTTGGCTAGGCACAGATCTACTTAAAAATAATGGTGTATTTCTTATGTGCTAAGTACACTCTTATGTATATATCATACTGTCTCACATCCAAAATATTCCAATGCATATACTATACGTGATGAGAAACTAAGATATATATCTGGAATGTGTTCCCATACTGTGCAGCAGTCCTGCAATATTTGGTTAATGATTGTAGTTCTTTGAATTGATTATGTTGGAAACATTTATGGTGTGTTCAATGTTCATGCTTTTGGTGGATCTTGCAGGCTTTAACAAGGCTCACTAAACTTTACGAGGATAGAGCTGAAGCATATAAAAGTTCAGACGTAAAAGTATCATTACGAGGTATATTTCATTCTCTTATTTCTATTCATTTTTCAAAATAACTTTAAGACGGTGTGCACGTTTTTGTATCTATGAGTTCCATGTGTACGTAAGATTTAATATGTCTGACTGCCGAATAATTTGAACTTTGAAGAACATTTTCTTATTGTAGATTGTGTTGTGCTCTTAGCAACACTTGTATAAATAAATATTAGGTCGGCATGGAATGGGTCTACATGTGTATTGACTGAGGATTTGTATGTATAGGATATTAATATAGCCATTCAAACACAGTTGTATATGATTCTTTGCTATTCTTACCTTTAAGGGTCAATTGGAAATATTCTTCTATTTATTAGGAGTTGTAGGTGCAACTCATCATTATTAAACTTGAGATCCGTGCTCCCTGCCCATATTTGGTTTATTAGTAGTTTGGTTCATTATGAATTCATTAGTTTTGAGAGAATAATACAAACAAATTGATTATTTGCTGAAACTGCAGACATTGCAGTGGAACTTGGTAACAAGGATGTCGCTCGCCTCTCTCCTACAGTTATTGCTATTGAGGTATACATTCCCAGTCATCAGCATCATGTCTTCTGCTTATATTTGTATGGGAATTTTTGCTCTTTTATTGGATTCTAGGCATTTTAATTACTGCTCGTCTTTCATCTGATTTCTCTTCCTTTGCCTTTAATGTTCATTTCCCCTTTATTTTTAAGCCTAATTTTCTCGATTTCTTTTGCCTATTAATTAATTTTTTCTCCTCCAGGCTTTGAATTCTTGCTTTTATTTTTCATTAATGATTCATTAGTTTATGCCAGATAGGAATTCTGTCCTTTTAAGATTATGCAAAAAATGCACTTGTGTTTTATGGACTGATATACTCTTTGTCCTCAAACTGCTATAAGTATATATAATCATGGGAATCACATCACTTGATATTCCCTTCTAAAGCAGAAGAAAAACCCAAATCATCTACCTCTCGGAGTTGAATTGATAGCACTGGTTAATGCCCTTAAGGCTTCCATTTTTTTCCATGTATTTTCAATTAGTGCTTGATGGAAACACTGAAATTTGAAGGGTCTACTAACTTAACCGTGCCATGTCATGTTTATCTAAAGTGCTGTAACACATGCCTGTCGGCACACACACACTCATACACACTTGTTGAAACTAATGACAAATAATTAGCATGAAAACCTAAGCAAAGGCACATAGTATGGGGAAAGTTGTAGGTGATTGGTAGGGGGTGGAGATAACTGGGAAGAAGAGGTTTTGAGAGATCAGATTGGTTGATGGGTTGGGGGCAATATTGTTTGGAATGTGGTTGACTGGGACTCAGGAGTAAAAATTGGATTGGTTGGATTGGGGATTGATTGGTTTAGGTTAGTGTATGGAGTTGGTTAAGACAAACAGGATGATTTTTTGTAAATTTGTACAGGGGCATATGTACATATGAATTTTTTAATTTTTTGTTGCTATATATACTATAGTATAGTTTCAGTGTAGCATAGAAACGTCTCTCTTCCTCAGAGGAACCGATACCTGGGGTTCCTCTGTTCCAAGAAACCTGGGGATGGGAGCTAAACGTCTCAGATTTGGCGGGAATGCCATTGGGAATGTTGGAAACATTCCTGACGTTTTTGTCCAGATCCAGGCCTGTTTCATGAATGTCCCTGAGATGCTTCCTGATGCTCCTCATAGGTAATAAGATGTCTGGATGTTCCCAACCTATGACAGGCCATGAGACACCCAGATGTTCTTGTGCACCTGAAGGTTGAGTCCCATTTCCTGCATTGAAACAAGCTTGTAAAAGGCTTGTTTCAACACCCAACCAACCAAGGAGCTTGTAGTGTTTAATGCTGCAACATTTTGATTTATTCGTCATGTCTGTTTGATTCATGCAAACCATTGGTGCCTGCTTGATTCAATTGTAACGTTGTTCAGATCAGTCACTTGTGTGACATGTCCTGTGCTCCAACAGATCAAGTAATCTGTGCTATGTTGCATAGTGGCATCATGATTCATTGATTCAGTTCATCTCCTGTGATGGTGCTGTTAAGGAATTGTGGTCAATGATGGATCACAAAGTATTTAAAAAACCCTAACATTGTTTTATTCAAATTGTATAGTACTTACTATTTTTCTTTTAAATTTGACCTTGTGTATTAAATCTTTGTTCACATGGGAGGAGAAATTTTAAAAAGGGTTATATGTCTAACTTAAAGGGTTTAAGGGGCTATAATAGTTAATGCAATTTTAAAATACGCCCCTAAATGATAGAGCCGAATAGCACAATAAATACTGAACAACCCTTGTGATTAAATTCATTACATTCTCAGGGATTCCAAAATTTATGTGCACCAAAACTTTAAATCTTACCAGTTTTTCTCCTGTCTGGTAAATCTTCTCAGGAACACCGAATACTTTTTCTGCCCCGATGTTATGTTTGATGTGACTAATGTGTCACTTATATTGCCACAACTCTGTATCCCATTGTGTGCCTACCTGGGCCAATCTGTAGTGCCATGGCTCTACTAAATGGCACGAGTGTTTCTGATTTAGCCCTGATACATACAAAATGAGCGAATAGTCGATTGAAAAGGTGAACTAAATAGTAATTAGGCTTTAGAGCTAAGTTGCAGGAAACTCTTAGTTTGGCCACGTCCCAGTACTTAAAACACCTGGAAATGTTCAAATGGGTACAAAATGACTTGGAAACACCGTTGGCTATACCATACGGTCAGCGGCATTTTGGCCATTTATAGTGATGTTTTGGGCACTTTTTGGAAGTTTCCAGGCCCACCCAAGTGCCCATGATAGACGACAGCGTTTCGGCCATTTCCATTGACGTTTCAGGTACATTTTTGGAAGTTTCGAGGTCCACCCAAGTGTCCATGAGGGGGGTGAGACTCATAAAAAAATATCGCCCTGTCTGTGGCAATGATCCTTTAAGACAAAACAGAGATAGGGGATTGAGCTCTGAGGCGTTTGTCACCTTGGTAATAAATGGTAATATCAAATTCTTAAAGTAAAATGATAGAAAGGTAAGATAAAGGAGAATGTCAATAGAAAAGGTAAGATAAAGGAGAATGTCAACTTTTACTTAATTTTTTAACATTGCCATTAATTGTTTCAGGATGTTTGAGAGTGGTTCTGATCTTATCAGACTTCATATGGAGAAAGTAGAATTTCATATCCCATTCAGAGTTCAGTAGAAACAGTTTTCAGGATTTTAGGGTTGGCAGGATTGTTTCCACTGGATTCTATCATGTATGAGGGTATGGGATTGGCATTAGTCTAGACCACCAAGCCATGGGATCTTGCATCATGTAATCATCTATGAGAATTAATATAGACACGGGTTTCCTTCTAAAATGTCATTTATGTGTATCAATCTTATTTTCTTGCAAGATAATGTTAGCGATATATAAAAAATACAAAAAATAGACATATATATACATATGTATATCTATATCTATATATATATGTCTATATTTTTTGTATTTTTTATATACCGCTTTTCCCCCGTGTACCCATTTTGGAGTGGTCACGTTTCCAGCGTTCCCGTTTCGGAAACTTGTACACTCTTCGGCGTTTCGTGCAAGTTAGCTTTAGAGTTATGCGGAGAATGTTGGGTCCTAGGGACACAGCAGCTAAATCTCTAAATTAAGTAATACTTGTTATGTATTGCAGTTCCTTTAGATTGTCTCTAGTTACAACTAAACAAGGCATGCATGGATCATGTTCTGTCGCTGTTTTCTACTTGAATCCCAAGGTGCAACGTTACTAAATTATCAAGTGGCATTACTAATATTAAAATTTAAAGACTGATTTTTGGCATGGCTAAGTGGGACATAGGCACTTGTCACTATGTCCTGTGCACTCCTTTTTATCTTCTAAATTTCAATGTTTCTTGAAGTTTCGAAGGTTTCATGGTAAATTTATGTAGTCGTCTGTATCCTGTATCCTCAGACATCGAGAAAGTTTTGAAGCAAGCACTTCCCTTTGACCTAATGAGGCGACCTGTTTTAAATTTCTACCTGTAAATTCTCTAGAGTTCTCTTGTATGGTTGCTTATCTATGGTTTGCAAGGATGTCTCATTTTGTAGTTGCAAAAGATTCCATAATTCTTATAGTTCAGTTTAGCTTCTATGGTAATTTGAATTCCATTGTTGTTTTTGTCTTTGTTATGACATTCTTTCCTATCCCCATTTATCCTACTTTCCTTGCAAGCATATATTTCTGTAATCAAGCGTTTGTATTTTCCCCAGTAACTCAATTTTGTTTGACTGTTTAACTATAATTGCTGTAGATTTTTGTATACATCACAGAATCTCTCAAAGGAATATCATGTTCAATGCTCAACTTTTGTGGTATGATTTGAGGCCTCTAAACAGAATGTTGCTGTAGAACTCTTCCCTTCATTAATTCCCAAAGCCTATGAGAAAGATCTGCTTTTCTTCTCCTTTTTTTAACGTTTTCTAAATTTTGAGCTGGTAAAGCTCAGGGCCCCAAATGTAACTCTGTGCTTTTTTTGCGTTATTGAGGCATTTTCTTCTGAATTCCGTTTATTCAGGTTTTCCAGAAGTCATTAACAAGCACAAGCACAAGCACACTGCTTTATATTTTGTATTTATATATGACATTTTTGTAAGCCTAGCTTTTGAAATTGACTTTTTGATATCCTTGTTTAGTGGTTTTATGGTGATATTCCCGTGTTCTCTCTTAAATGGATGAGATTCAACAGTTGCATGGGTGAATCTAATATTTATTTTTGGTGCACAGGCTCTGATGGAGATGAGCAAAATTATGACATACAGGAAATTGATGAATGCTGCTAGATCATAAGCCCAAGAGCACAAATTTATCAGCGCAGCCCAGTATTAGACGCAGTGTAGCAATACAAAGTTGTCTTATTTAGAAGTCCAATTGAGTGAAGCTGGTACATTCAAATTAATTCTAGAATAGCCATGTTCTTAGATAAAGCTGAAATGGGCAATTGCTAGTATGTCTTTCATTCTTGGTTTCTTCATGCCTGAACAAAGAAGGGGCAACTGTGGTAGAAATCACAGGACCTATGGTGATAAGATCTACAAGACTGATCTGTGCTTTGTGTAAATAATATTGAGTGAAGCTGGTACATTCAAATTAATTCTACAATAGCCATATTCTTAGATAAAAGTGGAATGGGAACAAGCTGGTATGTCTGTTCTGTTCTTGGTTTCTGCATACCTGAACAAAGAAGATGTTGTTGAAAATAACAATATAATAAATCTGCACTTTTGTAACAGTTACTGCGTCTTAAGAGTTTGGAAAGTTCCCTGTGTGGTATTTGGAAAGTTTCTTGTATTGTAACTGATAGAGGTATAGAGTTTCTAAAAAGATGGTAATGCATCATAATAGATGGGAGATTGGGTGACATTGGAGACCCATTGTGGGTAGATTCATTCTCTGTCCCTGCTGCTGTAGGGACAATTAATTCCACCATAACAAGTTATTTGTCTAGGTTATTCTCCTCATGTTTGTGCATATATGTGGTTGAATGTCCGTTCCAAGTCATTTGCTGGTCATGTATTGCCTCATGTAATTCGTTGCAGCACATCTCTGCTCTGTTTTTTTTTTTTTTTCTTTAATTTCTTAATCTCTGTTTTACAACAGGGCAATGGTGGTAGTTGAAACCAAAGACGACCCAATAGTGATCACATCTCCAAGACTGATCTTTCGTGCTGTGTAAATAATATGTTTTTTCTTTCCACTTCTGTAGGATGGTTGATGCTTGCCTCATAACTAGCCCGAAGTTATCCGAGTTTTTGGTAAAAGTCAGCATGCTTTGTGATTTTAGTTAATAGATATCTTTCAACTGGTTTATCTTATTAAATGCAGGAGGCACTGTCCGCTGGTTAATGTCCCAAGCTGTTGAATGCTTGTATGCATCGATGTGGCTCGAGGACTTGAGTTTCCTCTTGCACTACACATCACATTTTGACTCAGGATTTTGTGGACAACTTTTTATGTCCATGTCACAAGTGATTTGTTTTCGTCTACCTAAAGATGCATGTGCCTCTTGAGTCTTATCATAGAAAGAATTAAAGATCCCCATGTCCTCTTGCTCCCATGAATTTACTCCCTTGGAAGGGATTTGTTACAGAAAGAATTAAAGAATCTCACATCCTTTTGGTTCCAGGAATTTACTCTGAAGGGATTTGTCAATAAATTTCTTTGATGACCTTAAGAAAGGTGAAATTTTCTATTTTATGCAGATATGGCTCATGGGCTTATTTGCATGCCATTGACTATTCTGAAATGACAAAGTTTGAAGATGTCAAAAATAGCTTGCATGCTCTAGGTGGAAATGGAAATGGAAAAATTTTAAGCAGTTTTTCTAATTAGTTAAATATTGACCGGCTTCCATAATTTTTAATTTTTTAACTTGCCAGCAAGACATATTGTCCCAACCCATTATCCAGAGATGTACATCAACAGAACATTTTCATTGTGAGAATCAAATAATGTCTTAATCCATTATCTATAGTTACATTTTTTTTTACATTAATAGATTATTATCATTGAGTCTTATATTAATAAAACATTTTCAGGAATATATATATAGAGTGAAATAGAGAAAATTGGGAGGTTACAATAGCTATGATGTTTCCTTCTATATATATATATATATATATATATATATTATAATGTTTCCTTCAAAATATATATATATATATATATATATATATATATATTTTTAGAGATTGAAATAGAATGTAGCTATGATGTTTCCTTCATCACATTAGATATAATTACAATAAGCTATGATAGTTTTGTAAAAATATTTTTTTTTTTTATAGGGTGAAATAGAGATTCCTTAAAAATATTTTTTTTTTATAGGGTGAAATAGAGAATAGCTATGATGTTTCCTTCATCACATTAGATATAATTACAATAGCTATGATGTTTCCTTAAAAATATAAAACCACTTGGTGAAACCATCCACACTAGGATCAATATGGAAAACAGAAAATTGGATAAGAAAAATAAAAATCCATTAATTAGACGATAATGAACATATTAGATATAATTACAATAGCTATAATGCTTACTTAAAAGTATAAAACTATTGGGTGAAATCATCCACACATTGTATAAAACTATTGGGTGAAATCATCCACACATTGGATTGGAGTAATATGGAAAAAATAATAAAACTAAATTAATTAATTAGATGACAATGAAAATGATTAATGCATCACCAAATTATTGGATTGGAGTAATATGGAAAAAATAATAAAACTAAATTAATTAATTAGATGACAATGAAAATGATTAATGCATCACCAAATTGGAAAATGTGAGCAACACAATTTACAATATGGAAAACAGAAAATTGGATAAGAGAAATAAAAATATATTAATTAGACGACAATGAACATATTAGATATAATTACAATAACTATAATGTTTATTTAAAAGTATAGAACTACTTTGTGAAATCATCCACACATTGGAGTAATATGGAAAAAATAAAATTGGATAAGAGAAATAAAACTAAATTAATAGCTATAATGTTTACTTAAAAGTACAGAACTACTTTATGAAATCATCCACACATTGGAGTAATATGGAAAAAATAAAATTGAATAAGAGAAATAAAACTAAATTAATTAATCAGATGACAATGAAAATAATCAATGCATCACCAAATTAGAAAATATGAGCAATACAATTTAATCCAACACAATTTAATCCAACTAGTTGGTCAAGGTCTTTATTCACCACATATCCATTACCATGGAATAACATGGAAAAAATAAAATAATAAAATTGGATAAGAGAATAAAACTACATTACATATCCATTATCACACTAGAGTAATTTGGAAAAAATAAAATAATAAAATTGGATAAGAGAAGTAAAACTACATTAATTACATATCCATTACCACATTGGAGTAATTTGGAAAAAATAAAATAATAAAATTGGATAAGAGAAGTAAAACTACATTATGACAATGAAAATGATCAATGTATCACCAAATTGGAAAATATGGGCCAATACAATTTAGTCCAACTAGTTGGTCAAGGTCTTTATTCACACATATCCATTATGAACTATAAATATCATTGGAGGTTTACAATTATAATTATACCTTGTGCATGATTATGATTAGTATGTAGTTATTCCAAACAATAAAAAATGCTGCAGGTTAAAAGTTCTACGAAATGATGTTTTTGTTTGGGGATATTTTTTCGAAATCCGGCGAGAAATTGTTGGATTCGTGGATTTGAGTGATTATTTTTGTATAATTTGAGTGCCCCGGGAGTTTTTCAGCATGCTAAATCTATTTCTGCATTCATAAATGAATTTTGAACAACAAAAATAGTGATTTGTGTAAATTTATATCGCCAGATTCCGACCAAAAAAACCATTTTGTAGAACAGCTAACCAACACCTAAAAAAATAGGTATTTGAATAATAAAAGGTTAGCTTAAATAACATGATAGGAGAACATTCTATACATTTACATGATAAATCAAGTAAACACATTGCCACAATATCGTTTTTATTTTATTTGTTATTTATATATATTTAAACTAACAAGTTTATTAACTTGAAGGGGAGTGCCAAAATTTCTCAATGGGATGATTGAAGGGAGTGCCAAAATTCCTCAATGGGATGATTTTGCTCCTTTTGTTCTTCATTTTCCCTTTTGTGGTTGCTAGAAAGGCCTTTACACAC